>PVIR01028933.1:0-20239 GCA_004026965.1 Petromus typicus | reverse complement strand
CCAGTACCACAAAAAAGGGGGGGATGATCAAAGATTTGGAGAGTCATTCTCCATAGCTTTAGCTTTTCAGCTGCCTCAATCTCCTGAACTGTCTTCCTAGCTCACCAGTTAACCTACTGTCTGCTCGATTACTGCTGCACCAAGATCCTTCTGAGATAGACAAGGTGGATCTATTACTTCCCCTTTTTCAAGTTTCTCAGAGATCACAGTGTTGCATTAACTATTATCTAATGTATAAGAATAATTGTTTCATAAATTGTCTCTATGTTTCTGGTAGTTTACTGTTATATCAGTTTTTATCAAGTGGAGAAGTCTAGTATCAGTTATTCTAACATATCCAGATAATTAAAATTATGCTTAAACTTCTCTTTCTAGCTTTACAGAAGCACAAGTTGAGATTCCTAGTCCTCCTGAAACCCCAGCTAAACCTCCTGAACCTGAAAATACCTTGCAGCCCGTGCTGTCTCTTATCCCAAGGGAAAAGAAGGCCCCTCGTCCCCCAAAAAAGAAGTATCAGAAGGCTGGGCTATATTCTGATGTTTACAAAACTACAGAGTAAGTAGTGGTAACAATTAGCTGACATCCTTAAATGCCTGTTATTTTTTCACATTTTTAAAAAAATAATTTGATTATCAAAAACGAGGTTAAGCAGGCTGGGGATTTAGCTCAGTGGTACTGCACCTGCTTGGCAAGCACAAGGGCCTGATTTTAATCCCTGGTACCCAAAAAAAACTATATAAGCATTATATATACAACAAATCAGTCTCCTCAAATCCCTCAGTGTCTTACTTCATTTTTTTTTTTGTGGGGTGATCAGAGATTGAACTCAGACCCTTGTGCTTGCCAAGCAGGCACTGCCACTGAGCTAAATCCCATCCCAGTGTCTTAATTTTCTTGTTGCTTAGACAAAACACTGGACCATGAAGACAAAAGGTTTATTTCATCACATAGTTTACAGAGGTTTCAATCCATAGTCAGCTGGCTCCAAGGCAGGGCAGCATGCTAGAGGGACAGTGCAGAAAAGAAACAGTCCAATGCAAAGCAGGTAGCAGGAGACAGGCCTCAAGCAGCAATAGTCTGCTTTCTTTCCATTTCTTTATATTGATGATTGCAGCCTGGAAATTTAACCCAAGTGGTTCCACACCTGCCTGGGAAGCACACGGACCTAAGTTTGATCCCTGGTCCCAGACACACACACACACACACACACACACACAAAATATATGTGTATATTGATGGATGCCACCCACATTCAAAGTAAAGCTTTTATTTTCTGCACCCAGATCTATGCTAAACCAATTTAGTTTTACCTCCTCATCCCAGCGTCACATACCCTTGATGTAGCCACTTCCCCAAAAGCCTTCCCTATAGCATATGAGGCTTTGGAGGGCCATGTAGACACAAACCCTAAAACTCAGTGTTCACTAAGCTATTATATCATACTATTTGTCTAATAATAAGTTAATAATCTTTGAACTTTATCTCCTCTGTTTTTTGTTTGGTTTTTTTTTTTGTTTTTTATTTTTCAGAGTCTCACTTTGTAAATCAGACTAGCCTTGAACTCATTATATTGCCCAGGCTGGTCTTGAATTCCCAGAAATCTCTTCTCTCAGATTTGAGTGCTAGGATTGCAGTGTGCACCATTCATGCCTATTCTTCTGTCTTTCTAGATCATATTTCTATAATTTGGATTCTAGTTCCACAAATTTCCACTCTCCAAAATACATAAATATCCTCTGTTCCTAACCTATAATGTACCTTTCTCTTGTGGATCTGTACTTGATTTTCTTTGAGAGTGTACTTTAGATTCTGCTTAATGGTCTGAGTCTCCTGGATGGAGCTAGTGAGATTGTGGCAGCACTGGGGACAACGACAGAAGCAAGATGAGAACCAGGCGCTTAAGCTTTCATCAGTCACCCTGAGTAGTGATCATTGCAGACATGAAAAGATTTGAAACACTGCAGATCCTTTACCACTAAATGTTTTGTGAGATCTGATAGTCCTAAAGACATAACACAATATGGCCAAACATATATATACTCAGAAACCTAGAGAAAGGTAAGGTAGGACCAGTCACTCTCCACAAGAAAACTTACGCAACCACAGTGCTCTTCACAGTTCAAATTTACATTCTTCTCACCCAACCAGTAATCAAGCAAAACTTCAGGTGTACCTTGTGCTTGTGCAAGCAACTGATCTGTGCACTTCAGCTCTTCTAGGAAAAAATACACAATTTTGAATGAAATTTTCACAGTAGGAAAAACCAAAAGAATGCCTTGAAAGAGAACAGAAACAAAACGAAACAAATAAGGAAGCAGTTAATAGCTTCCCAAAAGATCGAGATCACAGAAGAGAGATAATACAGACTGCAGCCACTAGTGGGTTTGTTACAGGAGTGGAAGACATGCGTTCCAGTGATACTAGTCCATTGATTCCAAGAATATTTTTCAAACAATTGGACACAGTGACAGAGATTATGTACTGCCAAGACCAGAGACTCATACTAGTTCTTCTGTGCTGGTACCAGTGATTTATCTTAACTGCTGTCCCAAGCACTATTCCATCTAGTCCATTTACTCCCCAGATCTGACCAGCCAAAGAAATTATTTGATGCTGATTATATCAAAACTTCCTATACCGACATCTTCTGTCCCCGTGCAGAAAATAAAAAGAAAAGAATCTGCAGCAGGAGACAAATTGGTAACATATTCTTGTACAATTCCCTCATCTTCTGTCTCTGGAGATCATACCACATCTACACCTCCAACATCTGTTTCTGCAGGTCCTGTCTCTCCTGTCTGACAGTCTGTAACACCAACAGTACTCCCCAACACAAACCTTCTTAAACAATTACTTCCTGTTTTGCAAGCCACACTACAGCTCAGTAATTCTGATGTGTTCATATCCAAAATAAATGAAGTTCTTACAGCAGCTGTGACAAAGATTCACTGCAATCTGTAATTCAGATAGCTGGACCGTCTGCTTTCCACGTAGTGTCTCTGACTTCTCAGGCTTCTGTCTAATCAGTCTCCCATGTCTTTAGCACCTGATGCCTCATCTTCAGGATCCTATGTATCTCTAAGAATAAGCACACCTCTGTGCCAAGGATTTAGCTCTGCGTTTCCAGTGCCTGCCTTGCAAGCATGAGGTCCCGCTTTGGATCCCAGTAGTCACATACAACAATGTCAGGTGTGGTGACTCACGTCTACTAGCAATCAGTACCACATAGCACAGTGCCTGCTGTGATGGCTCATGCAGAAGCAGTAGGATTGCTGTGAGTTCAAGGCTGATTTCAGGAGCAGCCTGAACTGCAAAGTAAGACCCTGTCTTCAAAAAAAACCAGAATAAGCATACCTCAAACTAACGTGGTCCCTATCAAACCTTTGATTAGTGCTCCTATATCATCACAGCCAAAGGTTGATATTCTAGTAATAAAGCAAGGACCGCTGTCACAGTCAGCCACATAGGGGCCTCTAGCTGCTGATCAGCAGTAAGGTCATGAACCTCTCTGCAGTCCTCAGTGCTTGAGTTAGCAGAGAAGTCTTATCATCTGGTGTAGGGAACAGGGGAAGAGAATGTAACTAGAACCTTTGTAGTAACTTTTAGTCTCCTGTGAGTGCAACAGCACAAGGCAAAATAATTAATAGACAAAAATAAGACAAGAGAAGAAGCTGAGCTTAAGCCTTATCAATGATACTTTTGGTAGCAAAAACCACAGATTGGACCTTGCCATATTTTTTATTTTGTACATCTTAGTAACCAAGGAATCAAAAGAGCAAGAGGGCAGGGTGATTGCAGCAATAGTCCTTGAAGAATTATGTAGATCCAGGTGTAGTTCTGCCCTGGAGCATCACAGTATGTGGGACCACCACAGTCCGTGTTGCTACCAGAGGTGAAGATAAGAATTAGGTCCCCAAGTCCCTCTCCAAGTAGGAAAGCCCAGCCCAGTTATACTCCGATTTTGCATTTTCTCCCCAGTAGAATTGTTCCTGACATCCTGGTCCAAATCAAACTTCTAATAGTGGTAATACATTAGATACAACAAATGGGCTCATCTGTCTGACCTGTGTGTTCATTAACACCTACGGAGCAGCGCACTTCAATGAAAATTTCAAAAAAACTCAGACATGGTGGCACACACCTACATTGTCAGCACAGGAGTGGGTGAAGCAGAAGGATCACAAATCCAAGGCCATGCTGGGCTACAGTGAGCTCAGGCCAGCCTAAACTACACAGTAAGACTCTGACTTTTGAAAAATGGCAGGAAAAAGCCGCATTAAAACCCTGCAGGCTGGGCCAGGGATTTAGCTCAGTGGTTCTGGCTCCTGTCTTGCAAGCGCAAGGATCTGGGTTCGATCCTCGTAACCACATACAATATTGGGCGTGGAGACTCACTGCAAGCATGTGATCAGGATCACCCTGAGTTCAGGATCAGGGTGAACTACATAACGAGACCCTGTCTTACAAAATTAAAAAAAAAACTGGATGAGGAAGCTCACGGCAAGCATGGGAGGCGTCCACATAAAAGGAAGTTTATTGAATTAAAAACTTTAAACTTGTATGGTGGCACACTGTCATCCCAGCGCCCAAGAGGTTGAAGCAGGCACATCTCCCTGACTTTAAGACCAGCTTGGACCACATAGTGAGTTTAAGGCTAGTTCAGGCTGCACAGTGACCCCCATCTTTTAAAAACATTAATATCTTTATTCCTATTGTGTGAAATTCAAGAAAAGAATACTGGTTTTGAGGTAACAGGAAACTCAGCCATCACATGAAGATGTGAATAATGGTTTGAATACATGAAGTGTACACTTCTGTTCCCCGGTCTTAACGTTTTTGAGCTGCATTTAAATTTTGGACCATTAGCTAGGGATTTAGCTCAGCAGTTCTGACATCCGCCTGGCAAGCCCAGGGGAGTTTGATCCCTGGTAACCACATACCACAATGCCAGGTGTGGTGGCTCACCCCATGTAGTCAGGGGCAGGAAGATTGCTGTGAGTTCGAGGCTGACCTGGGCCACATAGTGAGTTCAGTCTGAATTACAAAGCAAGACACTGTCTCCAAAAATATAAAAATAAAAAAAATAATAATAAGGAGGGCCAGGATATACCTGACCAGTCAGACTTGTGCTTCACCTGTGCACGTCCCTGGGTTAGGGATTGGGCTTGAACCTGCAGCCCAGCTCTCTGAAATGCCTGGGTTTCTGGAATTACAAATACATACCATCACACTTAGTTTAGAGTACTTTAAACAGGCCAGGCACAGTAGTACCTGAAATCCTGCATTGTAGGTAGCTAAGGTGGGAGGGTAAGTTAGAGACATACCTGGAGCATGCTGCAAGACCCTGCCTCAAAAAATAAAAAAGGCTAGGATGTAGTTCAGTGCAGAGCTGTAAGAGCTCTGACCCTCCCCGAGAATATTGAACAGACTAGTAAGCCATATTGGGGGGGGGGGGCATGTGGGTGTGGTATTTGGGTGCTAGAGATTGAACCCAGACCTTTGCATGCCGTGCACATGGTGTAAGGATGACCTGCACTCTCAGGCCTCATGTATATAATTCTTGAAAACTGTGATGCCAATGGATTTTTATGAGCTGGCAATTTTTTTTAACTGGTAAACTTTTACTTTTTAGAGCAATTATCAGTTCCCACCAGAACTGAATGTAGTATTCGAGGGATTCCATATGTCCTCTCTCCCTGCATACCCACAGCATCCCCCAGTGTGGGCCATTCATGTGTTTGAGGCAGTGCACTACACTGACACGTCATTGTCACCAAAGTACACAGCTGGTGTTAGAGGCCACCCTCGGTGTTGTACCATCAACAGATTTTGACACACATATAAATGGCATTTGTCAGCCATTCTAATAGCACAAAATAGCTTCACTAAGCCAGGTGTGGTGATCCAACCCTGTCATTTGAGCACT
The DNA here is from genome assembly GCA_004026965.1 of Petromus typicus. Taxonomy (NCBI): domain Eukaryota; kingdom Metazoa; phylum Chordata; class Mammalia; order Rodentia; family Petromuridae; genus Petromus; species Petromus typicus. Next base: position 14,313 of record PVIR01028933.1, on the reverse strand, counting down.
CAGGAGGCTGAGACAGGAGGATTGCCCTGAATTAAAGTCCAGCCTGTGCTACATACTTCAAGGCTAGTCTGAACTACATAATAAGACCCTGCCAAAATAAACTAAAAATAGGGGCTGAGGTTGTAGTTCAGTGGTACTATACCTACATGGCAAGCTCAGGGTCCTGAGATTGATTCCTGGTACCAAGTAAAAATAACAAAATGGCTTGGGGTGTAGCTCAGTGCAGAGGGTCTGGTTCAGTCCCCAGTACCAAAAACAAACAAAAAAGTAGAGCAGCTGTATCATTTAAAATCATTTTGGGGGGCTATGGATTTAGCTCAGTAGTTCTGCTGTCTGCGTGGCAAGCACAAGGTCCTGAGTTCAATCCCTGGTACCACATACCATAATGTCAGACATGGTGGATCACACCTGTATTCCCAGCACTAAAGAGGGAAGAGGATTGATGTGAGCTGGAGGCTCACCTGGGCTACATAGTGAATTCAGAGCCAGCCTGAACTACAGAGAGAGAGCCTGTCTCAAACAAAAACTAATAAATAAATAAATATCATTTTTGTTAGGCGTAGTAATGCATCCATGTAGTCCCAGCACTGAAGCAGGAGGAGTGCCATAAGTTCAAGTCCAGCCTGAGCTACATAGCAAAATTCTGTTTCAAAAAATAAAATGTCGGGCCAGGGATTTAGCTCAGTGGTTCCAGCATATGCCTTGAAAGTGCAAGGGCCTGCTTTCAATCCCCGGTAACCACGTACAACAATTGCAGACATGGAGACTCAAGCCCAGGCATTGTGGTGTGTGGTACTGATCACTGGTGGGCATGAGTCACAAAGCCTGGTATTGTTGTATGTGGTTACCAGGATCAGGCTCCAGAACCACTGGGCTAAATCCCTGGCCCTTTATTTTTGCCTATAGGGAGACTTCTGGACAGCTGTGTGAGAAACAGCATCCATATTTACATGGCAGATGTAAGTGATAAGGCAGGGAGTATATAGAGTTCAGTCATAGATCACTTGCTTAATTAACTGTATGAGACCCTGATTTTGATTCCCAGCACCATCGAAAAAAAGGAGATGCCTTTAACTAACCTTTTAGTTTTCTTGTTTTGAGAAAGCATCTTGCTATGTATTTCAAGTGGTTTTATTCATTTTAACTTTTGGTTAATTTTTTATGAATCCAATTATAATATTATTGGTAATTATAATTATTAGCCAAAACCAGGCATGGTATGTATCCCTATATTCCCAGCACTCAAGAGGCTGAAGCAGGAGCATCTCTGCAAGTTTGAAGCCAGCCTGGGCTAAATAGTGTGTTTAAGGCCAACCTAAACTCTGTCTCAAAAACACTAAGTAAAAAATTTAAAAATTAAGTGCAAAAGGAGGAAAATAAAGTGGTGAGGTGGAAAGGGGAAAAGTTTTAATTTCTGTATAAAAAGAGTCTCAGGGTCCAAGAATTTAGCTGAGTGGTTCTGGCACCTGCCTTGCAAGGGCAAGAGTCCTGGCTCGATCCCCAGTAACCAAGAGGCCTGGTGACTCATGCCCACCAGCAATCAGTGCCACATACTACAGTGCTGGACATGGTGGCTCACACCCAGGACTTGGGAGGCGGAGGCAAGAGGACTTGTATGAATTCGAAGCTCACCTGGGCTATATAGTGAGCTCAGGCCAGCCTGGACTACAAAAATGAGACCCTGTCTCAAAAAAAAGAAAGTCTCCGGCCGGGGAGTTAGCTCAGTGGTTCCGGCGCCTGTCTTGCGAGCGCAAGGACCCGGGTTCGATTCCCGGTAACCACATAACAATACTGGGTGTGGAGACTCACGCCCAGCAGCAACCAATACCACATACCACAGTGCCGGGCGTGGTGGCTCACGCCTGTAATCCCAGCACTCAGGAGGCAGAGGCAGGAGAATTGCTGTGATGTGAGTTGGAGGCTGAGCTCAGGGCCAGCCTGAACCACAAAGCGAGACCCTAAAAAAACCTAAAAAAAAAAAAAAAGAAAGTTTCATTGTTATAACTTCAGCTGCATGTAAAAGAAAACATAATATAATAACAAAAACATTGTCATTCATTTGCTGTCAGTTCTAGCTGGTCCAGATCTAAGAGAGCTACACCTCATTCTAATAGAAATACTTTTTTTCTCCTGGCTACTGGATCAAACAATGGCACAACAGTGAATAAAAATGTTCGGGATCTCTAGGAAAAACTAAGTACAAAAAGCCAGACAAAAATTTTACTTTATCCACCACGCCGCAGAGACCACACAGTCCAAACTACTTTTTTTTTTGAGACAGGGTCTTGTAGTTCAGGCTGGCTCTGAGCTCAACCTCCAACTCACATCACAGCAATCCTCCTGTCTCTGCCTCCCGAGTGCTGGGATTACAGGCGTGAGCCACCACGCCCGGCACTGTGGTATGTGGTACTGATTGCTGCTGGGGTGGGTCTCCACACCCAGTACTGTATGTGGTTAACTGGGATCGAACCCAGGTCCTTGCGCTTGCAAGACAGGCACCAGAACACTGAGCTAAATTCCCGGCCCCCCAAACTACTTTTTAAAATGGGGCTAAAGGGTCAGGGATTTAGCTCAGTGGTTCCGGCACCTGCCTTGCAAGGCCAAGGGCCCTGGTTTGATCCCCAGTAACCACATACAACAGTGCTGGGTGTGGTGACTCATGCCCACCAGCAGTCAGTACCACACAACACAATGCCATTTGTGGTGGCTGCTGCCTGTAATCCCAGCACTCGGGAAGCAGATGCAGGAGGATTGCTGTGAGTTTGAGGTTTGCCGGGACTTCATAATGAGCTCAGGATTAGTCTGAACCACAAGTGACACCCTGTCTTGAAAGAGGGGAGGAAGGCTGGAGGTACAGTTCAGTGTAGAATACTCACCTGTCATGCAAGGCCTAGGGCCTGAATTTCCAACACCTCAAAACAAACCTGTGCTTTTCATACTGAACTCACCAAGAGCTCAACTCTGACCTTGACCCTGACAAATCCATGGCCAGAACTGGATGCTCAGGTCCATATCACCACCTGCTGCACTGTGATGGCATTGCTCATGCCTTAGCTGAGTCAAGAGTAAAGTGGTTTTGGGGGGATTTCTTTCTGGTTTTTTTTTTTTTTTTGAGACAGGGTCTTGCTTTGTAGTTCAGACCAGCCCTGAATTCACTAGGTAGCCCAGGTGAGCCTTGAACTCACAGCAGTCCTCCTGCCTCTGCCCCCAAGAGCTAGGATTACAGGCAAGAGCCACCAAGCCCAGCACTGTGCTATGTAGTACCGGGGATGGAACTGGCAACCTTGCTCTTGCCAGGCAGAAGCCATAACCACTGAACTAAATCCCGAGCCCATAGGGTAAAGTGGTTTAATTACCAAGCATGGTAATAAAGGAGCACACCTGTCATTTCAGCACCTGGGAGGCTAAGGCAAGAGGAGTACCGCATGGTGAAGGCAGCCTGGGCTGTAGTAAGGAGCTCAAGACCAGCTTAAACTACATAGTGAGACTCTATTTAAGAAAATATGTTTATGGGGCCGGGGAGTGAGCTCAGTGGTTCCGGCGCCTGTCTCGCAAGCGCAAGGGCCCGGGTTCGATTCCCCGGTAACCACATAACAATACTGGGTGTGGAGACTCACACCCAGCAGCAACCAGTACTGTATACCACAGTGCTGGGCCTGGTGGCTCACGCCTGTCATCCCAGCACTCGGGAGGCAGAGGCAGGAGGACTGCTGTGATGTGAGTTGGAGGCTGAGCTCAGGGCCAGCCTGAACCACAAAGCAAGACCCTCTCTCAAAAAAATCTTTAATTTTATTATAATAATAATCTTTATTATAATAAATTATAATAATTTATAATCTTTATTATATATATTGAAAAAAAATGGACTGGTTGAAATAGCACCTGTCCAGACAACACAGGGAGAGTCAGTACACACACAGTGCACTCGGGGTTAAGTGGTTAATTAGGAAATTGTCCTTAGAGAAAGGTACATCAATCAAGCGTCTTTCTGTTTGTAGATGTTTTTGCAAACTCTATAACACTGTTTTAAAAACACCACATTCCAGGCCGGGGAGTTATCTCAGTGGTTCCGGCGCCTGTCTTGCAAGCACAAGGACCTGGGTTCAATTCCCCGGTAACCACATACCATACTGGGTGTGGAGACTCACGCCCAGCAGCAACCAGTACCACATACCACAGTGCCGGGCGTGGTGGCTCACGTCTGTAATCCCAGCACTCGGGAGGCAGAGGCAGGAGGACTGCTGTGATGTGAGTTGGAGGCTGAGCTCAGGGCCAGCCTGAACCACAAAGCGAGACCCTGTCTCAAAAAACCTTAAAAAAAAAAAAAACCACCACATTCCTGGACTGGGGATTTAGCTCAGTGGTTCTGACACCTGCCTTGCATGCCCAAGGTCCTGAGTTCTATCTCTAGTAACCACATACAACAATTCCAGGCATGGTGACTCATGCGCACCATGGTACCATATACCACAGTGCTGGGCATGTTGGCCCACGCCAGTAATCCCAGCACTAAGGCTCGCCTGGACTACATAGTGGGTTTAGGGCCAGCCTGAACTACAAAGGAAGACCCTGTCTCAAAAAAAAAAAAAAATCACATCCCATGATGAATGTATTCATTATATATTGAAAATGTAACAGCTTTTAATAAAAATAACTTCATTTGACCAAGTTTATAACTTATGAATTTCTTCGCTCAGAGGCTTTTTGCATATCCTGTATTTGCCTCATTTCAACTTTGTTCTCATACCAGCCCTTTCCTTCCATTTTCCTCAGTTTCTTAGATTCTGTCATGACTGCGTGCGTGCATACGTGTGTGCGTGCGTGTGTGTGTGACTGAGGATTGAGTCCATGGCCTTCGCACTGAGTTGCATCTTCAGCCCTTTGATTTGTTTTATTTTTTCTTTTCAGTTGAGACGGGGCTTTACTAAGTGCCTAGATTGCTCTTATATTTGTAGTCCTTCTACTTCAGTGTCCTTGTAATCACACCTGTAATCCCATCTCCTAGGAGACTGAGACAGGAGGATGGCTGCAGATTCAAGGCCAGTGTTGAATACATAGTAAGACCTAATCTGAGAAATACATACGTACATATATACATACTTTGGAAACTAGTATAAATTAACCAAGTGTAATCAATATGATTAGATTTTTAACTTGAGTCTTCTGCAAAACTACTAAAAAACACCAATGACCATTTTTAGTTTAGTTTTTCAGAATTTTTATTAGTACATGTTTACAGTACTAGTAGCAGTTGCATTTGTCATGGGAAAGTCAGGGCCTTGAACTTGTGAGGCAAGTGCAGGGCCATTGCTCTAACCCCTGCTCATCAAGGAAGTTGATGTGTGTATAGAATACAGTCTTAATTCATCTTGTATCCTATCCCCCTGTAACTTTGGATTTCTTTTTTCTTGGTGTTTTTTTTTGTTTTTGTTTTTTTATTTCTTGTTTTTTTTTGGTACTGGGGATTGAACTTGTGACCTTGTGCTTGCAAAGCAGGTACCAGAAATACTGAGCTTATACCCCCAGCCCTATTGGGGGGATTTTTGTTTTGTTTCATTTTGTTTTAATTTTTGAGACAGGGTCTCGCTTTATAGTTGAGGCTGGTCCTAAATTCAGCCCCAAACTCAGCAATCCTCCTGCCTGTGCCTCCTGAGTGCTAGGATTATAGGCATGAGCTACTATGGCCAGCATTGTGGTATGTGGTACTGATTGCTAGTGGGTGTGAGTAACCACGCCCGGCATTGCTATATGTGATTACCCAGGATCAAACTCAGGACCTTGTGCTTGCAAGGCAGACGTTGAAACCACTGAACTAAATCCCTGCCCCAAAGTTTTGATTTGGGGGGGGGGTTGTTTGGAATTTTTTGGGCAGTACCAAGGATGAACTTCAACCCTTGTACTTCCGAGGTAGGCTCAGCACCACTTGAGCTAATACCTGGCCCATTGGGGTTTTTTTAGTTTTTTGGGGGTTTATTTGAGACAAGGTCTCCTATGTAGTTCAGGCTGGCCTTGAACTCACTGTGTCGTCCAGGCTGGCCTCAAACTTTTGTTCACTCTGTCCTCAGCCTCCCAAGTGATGGGATTTACAAGCATTTGCCATCGTGCCTGGTTAATTTTAGGTTTCTTATATAAGGAAAACCACCTGATACTTACGCTTGTGTGTCTGATTTATTTCTCTTGATATGATAAGGGGTAGTTTTTGAGGGGGAAGTTTTGAGACAAGATCCCACTGCAGTTTAGGCTGGGTTTGAACTCACTGAGTAAGTAGCCTAGGCTGACCTCAAACTCACAGAAATCCTCCCACCTCTGGCGTTCAAGTACTGGAACTACAGGTATGTACTACCATACCTGGCTGATACTATAGTCTTGAGGTGCATCTATTTTCTTGCAGATTACTCAATTTTATTTATATATATATATATTTTTTTTTTTTTTTTTTTTTTTTTTTTTGAGATAGAGTCTTGCTTTTATAATTCAGGCTGGCCCTGAGCTCAGCCTTGAACTCACAGCAATCCTCCTGCATCTGCTTCTGAGTGCTGTGAGCCATGCCGGACACTGTGGTATGGTTCTGATTGCTGGTGGGTGTGACTCTCCAAACCTGTCATTGTATGTAGTTACCAGGGGTGAACCTGGGTCCTTGCTCTTGCAAGCTGCCTCTGGAACTACTGAGCTAAATCCATGGGCCAGTTTTATCTTCCTTAATAGTAGAATAGTACTCCATTGTGCATTGATACCATATTTTCTTTATCTGTTCATCTGTTGATGGACACGTAGGCTGCTTCCAAGATTTAGCTGCTGTGACTTGTGCTACATTATAAACTGGGTACATGTGTATCACTCTAATATGTCTTTAACTCTTTCGGTAAACTACCCAAAAGAGTATTGTGTCTAATAGAATTTCTATTATTAGTATTTTGATTAATCTCCATACTGATTTCCACAGTGATTCTACTAGTTTACATTTCCACCAACAATACAGAATTGTTCCTTTTCCCTTGAAACCTCTGCAGCATTTATTTGATTTTTTGACTACGGCCATTCATTCTGGAAAGGATTCTATCTCTATTTTTTTATCATTTGTTTTTTTCAGGGGTTTTTCTTGTTTTTCAATATGAAGACTTGAACTCAGGACCCTACACTTGCCAGGCAGGTGTGGCACCAGTGTGCTACATCCCCAGGCCCTCCTTTTCATTTTGAGACGAGGTCTCACTATATAGTGTTGGTTGACCTTGAACTCAGGATGATCTTCCTGTCTCTGCCTCCTGAGTGCTAGAATTACAGGTGTGCACCACACCCAGTTGAGGATCATCTTTTTAAAAAGGGAATTCCAAGACTGCAGATGTAAAATGTATAAAAGTATTTGATACCCCATCCCAAATAGCACATGTAAGATACCAGCCATTGGCTACTGTGCCCCTCTCACGTGTCGGCCCTACTCACCCTGTAGCTGTGTGCTTTTCACTTTCACTAAGCCCAGACTCTCTGCAGAGCCTGTTTCCTCTCCCTTTTAGTAGAACTTTGCTGCCAATATCACCCACTGTAGCTGGTGTGGATGAGACCAGAAAATCATGAGCTTTGACTACATACAGAGTTAAAGGCCAGCATGGGTTAGAGTGGGATCCTGTCTCAAAAAAAAAAAAATCTAATTCAATGTGGAGTTTTGTATATTTTTCAGTAGGGGGGATTGAACTTGGGCCCTTATGCTTGCAAGTTAGGTATGGTACCACGTGAGCTAAATCCTCAGTCCTAATCCACTATTAAATTAGATACTAGGTGGGCTGGAGATATACCCCACTGGCACCACACCTGCCTGGCAAGTGCAAGATCCTGAATCAATCCCTAGTATTGCCACACACACAAAAAAAAACTACATGTCTGTTTATATTTTGAAACACAACATAAATTTCACTGCTTCTATTTCTCATTCTTTTCTAATCACAGTCCAAAGAGCCGATTGATCCAGTTAAAGAAAGAAAAGCTGGAGTACACTCCAGGAGAACATGAGTATGGATTATTTCCGGCCCCCATTCATGTTGGTGAGTATTAAGTCCACACATGTATTGCTAAGAGGAAATGATAATTCTTGGAGATTGAAGGAAGTGTCTTTGTATTCTTTGTTACTACAGCTTCCTCTCTCATGGCTTCACACTCTGTCACTTAGTCTGCAGAATTGTATACATTATTTGATAGGTACAGAGTGAACATGGCACAAATCTTGTCCTTTGAAGTTGTAATAAACATTAACTTACTGGTTGCATTATATACGTCATCTAAGGAAGATCAAGTAGTTAGCAGTTCAGCTTCAAATATTTTCCATGTTCAAAAGGAGTTAGATTTATGGATTTATAATAATCAGAGAAAGGGCCAGGTGCTTTGTCTAGTCATCCGTCTACTTGAAAATGGAGTAGGATTTGTCTTTCTTTTCATTTTTTGAGAGAATGTTAAGGATTTGTTTGGCACCTGGGTAATAGTAATTTTTAAGACACATGCCCTCCTTTTTAAGATAGGATCTAAGTTGCCTAAGATAACCTCAATTTCAGAATCTTCCTGCCTTAGCATCCCAGAGTACTGAGATTACAAGCCAGCTAATTTTTACTTGATAGGCTTAGTGCTAGGATCCCAGCCAGACATGGCAGGCACCTATAATCCAGCACTCTGGAAGACTGAGACAAGAGGGTCACAGGTATTAGCCCAGACTGAACAACTTTAAGAGAACCTTGTCTCAGAAGGGCTGGGACTGAAGCTCAGTGCAAAGGCCTGAGTCTGACCTTCACTACTGCAGAACAAATAAATAAAAGTTATCTATGCTATACCAGATTCCTCCCACTTCTCAACTCCTCATCTAATCTGTCTCCAGGTTCTGTTACCGTGCTGCCTAAAAGATACCCAGATTCCATGGCAATCACTGACATCTATGCCACTGTTATCTTCTCTTTGATCTGCTGCAGTAGCCTATGTCTGTTTTTTTTTAAAACAGCGTTTCATTTTGTAGTTCTGACTGGCCCCAAACTCACTATGTAACCCAGGCCAGCCTCCAAATCACAGCAATCCTGCCTGTGCCTCTTGAGTGCTGGGATTACAGGCGTGGGCCACCATGCCCACCATTGGCATTGTGGTTACCAGGGATTGAATTTGGGACCTTGCGCTTGCCAGGCAGACACCAGAACCACTGAGCTAAATCCCTAGCCCTAGCCTATATTTTATTCCCTTTTGTTATAACAAAATTCCTAAGACTGGATGATTGATAATGAAAACATGTAGTAGCTCACAGTTCTGGAGTCTTAACAGCATAGTGATGTCCTCTGCCCAGCTCTGGTAAGGACCTTATGATGTACTCTGTCAGCATCCACAAAATCAAAACACCATTGGTAGCCTGTGTTGTAACAACCTGCTGTTGTGTTGATTGGTTTTTTCCTAAGACTTCCAGCCCTCTCCTTACTGACCTACTCTAATTTCTCAAGAAAGACATTAACCTATTCATAAGGGTAGAATTCCCATGATCCCTGTGATCTAACTTGTAATTTGGGGATGGAATACAGGGGCACTCTACCACTGAGCTACATCTCTAGATTTTTTTTTTCTTGTAGTATCTCGGATTGAACTTGGGCCCTTGTACTTCCAAGGTAGGTGTGGTACCACTTAAGCTAAATTCCTAGCCCATCTTTTTTATTTCATGAGACAGGGTTGCCCAAGCTGACCTCAAATTTGAATCCTCCTGCCTTTGCCTCTTTTTGCTGGGGTTAGAGACATACTTCTTCATTCCTCAGACGACATCTTTTTAATGTCTCAGCACATCTCAGTAGTGTTACATTCATAATCAAGTTTCTGCATGATTTTTTTTTTTTTTTGAGACAGAGTCTCATTATATAGTTTAGACCGGCCTATAGTTTTCAGTGTAGAGAGGTCTTCTGCTTCCTTCATTAAAATAATTCCTAGGTATCCCCCCGCCCATGCTATTGTGAAAGATATTGTTTCCCTAATTTTTCTCTCAATGAGTTTGTTATTCAAGTATAAGAAAGCTTTGACTTTTCAGTATTGACTTTGTATTCAGCTACACTACTAAGTTTGGTTATTAAATCTAGAAATCTTTTGGTAGAGTTTTGGGGGTCTTCTATGTAGAGTATCATGTCATCTGCAAAAATGATAATTTAACCTCTTCTTTTCCTATCCTTATTTCTTTCTCTTGGCTAATTGTTCTGGCTGTTTCCAAAACTGTACTAGAATGGTGATAGTGGACATTCTTGTCTTGTTTCTGATTTTATTTCATTTTTTAAGTTTTTTGTTATCAAGGGTTGAACTCAGGCCCTTGAAAGGCAGGTGCTATAACCCCTGATAATAAATCCCTGGCCCAGAATATCTCTCTCTCTCTTTTTGGGAGACAAGGACTCACTTTTGTTGTTTATGCTGGCCCTGAGCTCACCATGTAGCCCAGATGAGCCTCGAGCTCACAGCACTCCTTCCCTCTGCCTCCTGAGTGCTGGGATGACAGGCGGGAGCCATCACACTCAGCACTGTGGTGTTTGTTACCAGAATTGAACTCTGGACCTTGCACTTCAGGGCAGTTTTCCTACTCTTAAAAGAAAAAAAATGAAGCCTCCTCCCAAGGACAGATATGCTGTAACACTTTAGAGCAGTGGTGGTCAGTTTGTGGCTGGCTGCTCATGACCAGTAAGGGTTTTAAAAGGATCACCGTCACTGGTTTGGAGGGCACCCTCTCAGGCTTGTTACTACACATACAGGCTTCTTTCTCCAGTGGCCAATGAAATGTATCATCCTACAGGAAAAGCAGCAACAGGTCATGGTGGTCCACGCCTGTCATCCAGCCTGGACTACATAGTGAGACCCTCAAAAAAAAACCTGGCAAAAAATGAAAATATTTTTATATTAAACACAATATTTGGATAGATTCAATACTAGATTCTATTGCTAACATTTTACATTATCAGCTTTGGAGGGGGTTGTTTTGTTTTGCTTTGTTTTGAGACAGTGTCTCGTTTTTGTAGTTCAGGCTGCTCCTGAGCTTACTGTGTAGCCCAGGCCAGCCTCAAATTCATAGCGATCCTCCTGCCTCTGCCTTCTGAGTGCTGGGACTACAGGCCGAGTCACCATGCCCTGCATTGTGGTATGTGGTTACTGGGGATCAAACTGGGGACCTTGAGCTTGCCAGGCAGATGCCAGAACCACCGAGCTAAATCTGAGTCCAGTCATCGTTATTTTTTTTAAACTAAGTTTTCTCCTTCACACACACCCTCAAATGGGGATTGAACTCAGGACTGTACTTTCCAGGAGGCATAGCACCTCTAAGCTGCATCCCCAGCAATGTTGTCCATTTATATATACACAGTAATCTATTTTTAGATGTACTCCGCAGTAAATTGCCAGTGTTAGTATGCTTCCTGGGGTTGCAGATGTAGGTCAGGGTAGAGTGGGTGAGGCACAGCTACCTTCCTGGCCTTCCCTTTTAGTCCCACCAGGTATCACTGGTTTTTATTATTTACGTGACAGACCTTGTGCTGTAACACTGTTCTGAAACTTGGCAGATATACTGCGTCTCCCTGTGGGTACTCGGTGAGTTACATGTCTGCTTTGTTGTCGGGTATATGTTTTCTTTGGTTTTGTGGATGGTGCTAGGGATTGCACTCTGGGCTGCAGGTGCTAGACAAGTGCTCTACTGCAGAAACACACCTCCAGCTCATCTCCTATCAGAACAGGCTTTATATTTATACTTCTCAGCTGTGATCATATCAGCAACTGGTCTCTAGTCTTGTACCAGCAACAACCCCAGAAACTTAACGTATTGCCTGACTTCCATAGTGATTTTCTCCTAGATATGCAGTACCTGTAATTCATGGTGCTGTATCATCAGCTTTGTCCAGCCAGTAAGCTCATTACATATCACGTTATTATAAATAACATTTTACTAAAAAAGTGTGAAATAGTGTCAGATCTCTTTAATGCCTATCTTATTAGAAAAGAGCTGGTTTCTAATGTTTTTGCCTTCACTCTGTTGTGATTTTCGAGGGATGTAAGGAGATAAGGAAATGTTACCTCACACAAACACAGTTTGTTGTTGAAAAAGAGAAATATTTCAGAAACAATTCAGATAACTGTTGATGCTCTAAAACTTTAGATACTGTACCAAAAGCATAAATATGACAATTCCCTGAAGTTTAATTTCAATATGGATGCTGAAATCATTGAGTTTTTTGTGCAGAATTGCATCGAAATCTTTTGGTCTATTTTTTGTTTGTTTTTCTTTTTGCTTTTTTGAGACTGGTTCTCACTATATAGTTGAAGGTGGGCTTGAACTCACGTGTAACCTAGGCTGACCTCCCACTTGAAGCAGTCCTCATCTTGCAATCCCAAGTTTTGGGATTACAGGCATGTGCCGCTATACTTGACGTCTTTTGTCTTTTGCAAGTTGTATGGGACTTTTAGCTATCCAGGATTACAATTTATGTATTGATCACTGAAAAATTCACGGAATTGTATAGCTCTTCAATTCCATACGTGTATCTAAAAAATTGAAATAAAACAGCAAGACACGGTGATGCATGCCTATAATCTTAGCCAGGACGCTAAGGCTTGATTATTGCTATAAATTTGAGGCCAGACAAGGGTATATAATGAGGCCCTGTCTTAAAACAAAAAAATGATTTGCACTTGTTGAAGTCAATACTGATTTTTTGTTTTTTGAGACAGGGTCTCACTTTGTAGTTCAGGCTGGCCCTGAGCTCCGCCTCAAACTCACATCACAGCAATCCTCCTGCCTCTCCCTCCCGAGTGCTGGGATTACAGGCGTGAGCCACCTCACTCACCACTGTGGCGTGTGGTACTGATTGCTGCTGGGCATGAGTCTCCATGCCCAGTATTATGTGTGGTTACCTGGATAGAACCCGGGTCCTTGTGCTTGCAAGACAGGCGCCGGAACCACTGAGCTAAGTCCCCTGTCCAATACTGATTTCATTTTAAAAAGAGACAAAAGTCATTAGAAAACTGAGAAGTTCATAGTATAGTAGTTAATACCTTTCCAAAATTTTAGCATTCATTTAAAGCTCTTTTTTTTTTTTAATATAGAGCCAGAGTCTTAGTTAAGTTGATCCTTCAGATGTTTGTATAAATGCTTTTCCTTCAACCATTCTACTTTGGTATACAATGGAAATACTTTATGCATGCTTCTCTGTGTGCTGTGCAAAATGCTAAAATCCTTGAGTTGTGAGTCAGAATTTAATGTTGTGTTTACTGTTTCATTAAGAGCATTCTTAAATGATGCTGGGTCAGACCCACCCACCCAGGTACAGTAAATGGTGGGAAAACAAAGTGATTCTAGTGATCCACGGCCATGATTTGTTTTTTGGTTTTTTTGAGAGAGTCTTGGGATGCAGTTCAGAGTTGGCCTCGACTCTAGCAGTTCTCCTGTCTCAGCCTACTTATTGCTGGTGACACAGGAGAGCAAGGCCTGCCTCTCCTCTCCAAACACGAGCTCGTGTTCTCTAAAATTTAAGAATAAATTTTAGGAACAACCGACAGAGGTTTGAGTGGAAAAAGTTTTATTGGATAGAAGGAGAGGGAAAGAGAGAGGAAGGGCTTCTGTCTGAGAGAGACAGAAGGGGAACCCGGAAAGGTGGGTAACCCCAGGTTGTCTTTTTCTAGGGGGTATTTAAGGGCTAAAGACCACGAGGTGGGGTAGGTTCAAAGTAAGGGCTTCCAGTAAAATTCAAGGAGGTGGAATCTTGATCAAGTGGGGTCCCTCCCCCATCAGGAGGCTCTTCCAAGTGGGCCGAATTCTTGGCCCTTTACCCCAGGGGTTTTAAATTACTACATTCCTGGGAGGGGATGGATCTAGGCCTTAATTCTACGTTGACATGATCATAAGGCTTTAATTGGTCATTGATGTAACAGTCTCCGTTCTTGTGAATTTTCTCCAAGGGCCTGCCCTATCTGTCTGCCTACTATTTTTACCTATAATACTGGGGTTACAGATGTGTCATCATGCCCAGTTTTACCTATAGTGAGTAACTTAGTCCTAGATTAAGGCCCTGGAGTCTGTATTTCTTGTTCCCATGTCCTACTTCACTGATGCCTCCTTATACACTCTACTACTGAACCACTCTCTAGCCCACATCACTCTCGCACACTTTTGTTTGTTTTGCTTTGTTTTTTCAGGAAGTGTTTCACTGTCTGGCCTTGAACTATGTCTGGCCTTGAATTCACTATGTAGCCCAGATGGACCTCTGATTCCTCCTGCCTCAGCCTCCCAAGTGCTGGGATTATAGGCCTTTGTCACTACTTTTGGCTTTTTTTTTTTTTTTT
>PVIR01028932.1:0-21526 GCA_004026965.1 Petromus typicus | reverse complement strand
TGAGATTGTAACAAAAAAGTAAGGAAACAAATTTTATATATATGGGGGGGTGGTAGGGTGGGTGGGGCTATGGGAAAAAATGAGAATTAAGTTGTGTCTTATACTGGTACAAATCCCCATTATGGAGTGCAATCATGATGTGTATATTTAATGTACCAATAAAGATAATTAAAAAAAAAAAAAAAACAATGGACAATGGAAAATCCTAAGAATGGATGATGTTCAGTAATCGTGAATCTAATTGCTAAAGCGATCCTGGCAAAGAGAAAAGCAAAATCTTTCTGTTCAGTATGGCCAACTAGCAAAGGTCCTTGCTCTAGCAGAAATAAAAATGAAAACTGAAACACAGATTTACAGGGAGAGAAGGAGCTTTAATTGGAAAGTTAGAAGGAAATTAGAAAAAGCTTCTCTCTTAGGTATTGAAAGGGTGAACACTCTGATACAGGGGTTCAGACTAGAGACCTGCAGAGATGGGAGACCATTTTTCGAGAATTAGCTGATTAGATCGTTATCTCATCCTGATTGTTACAGTGCTAGAATATTTAAGCCTGAGAAATGGTTTTATGTCCAGAAAAGTATTATTTCTGTGATGGTCTCATTCATGAGGGGCTCCACCTTTGCTGGAATTCAATTGATCACAGGTTTAGGATAGTGGCTGTAGGCTTCTTGATGTTGATGAATGCCCTTGTAAACCTCTTATCTTGGTACCCTCAGCCTTGAAGCCACTCATGTAGATGTTAAGCCAAATAAACCTTTCCCCTTTAATTTTGAGTATCAGGTATTTTGTCTCAGCAGCAAGTGAAAGCTAACACAGTTTTGTAAGTGTGAAGCTTATACTCATAAACTTGTTTGTTTCTCTCTTCTTAATCCACCTTTGTACAGTCTAATTTACAGTGCCATGGCTGAAAAGCTCAGAATGGGTAGAGAAAGATTATTTTATCTTGTTCATGTATAATTACACTAAGTTGAGGATGAGTTTAAAACAATAACACCTACATTTTCATGCTTTTATCAAACTTCTTTATTTTGACTATAATAAATCTATCTGATAACCAGGTCAATGTCATCTTATTTCTTAAATAACATTTCCATGATTCATGTTTTCTACTTAATCCTGGCTGATTTAGTGTTTACCAGGTACCTAGCACTACAACTTAATAGTAAGGATGTAAAATTTTAAAATTCAATCTAATAAAGGAGATTTTACTAATTATCTAGAGAGGTGTGTTGCTCAGATTTCTATAGCTATAACAAAACACTAAAAAAAAAAAATTGGAAGAGGAGGCATTTTAGTTCACAGTTTGAGAGGTTGTAGTTCATGGCCCTTTGGTTCCATGATAATAATAAACTGAGTCTGTGGAGAAGGCCTAGTGCAACCAAGCTGCACATATTATGACAAATGAGTAGCAGACAGAGAGACAGAGAGAGAGAGAGAGAGAGAGAGAGAGAGAGAGAGAGAGAATAACAAAGACCATGGAAATTTACCCCAAAGACCTACTTCATCTACTTAGGCCTCACTTCCAATTAAGCTCATGTGGCTGTGAAAACCCATCAATAAATTAATCTATTGATGTGTTTAAAGTCTTCGTAGTCCCATGTGTTCCCCAAAACCCTCAAGTGGCTGCCAAGCTGCCAGTGTATAACTTTGAGGAGACACTTTAAACTCAAACAATAATAAGCTGCCAGAACAAAATACCACAGAGTAGCTGGCTTCAGCAACAGAAATTTTCTTTTTAATTTAAAACTTTATTGATATATTATGAATACACATTATCATCAATACACATTATCATCGCATTCAACATTGCAAGTTTGGACCAGAATATGACATGACTAGATTCTCATTTCTCTCCTTTCTGTCCACCCTGCTGCCCTCACCCCCTATATACATAATCTTTGTTCCCTTTTCTCTTTATTGTTACCACATTCATTTCCCCCTCATTATTTACTCCTATACCATCTTTTCTTTTAAATATTTTCTATTTCAAAATATCAACTATACTTACTTCAACTCATTTACAATTTCATTTTCTCATACCAGAGAAAAGATACAATATTTACACATCTGTGACCTATTTATTTCACTGATGAAGATGTCATCAAGGTATGTACATTTGAGTATGAATGACTCAATCTTAACATTTTTAATGGCAGAGTAATACTCCATTCTATTAAAGAACCACATCTTCTCTATCCAGTCTCCAGTTGATGGACATTTGGGTTGTTTACAAGATATAGCTATCACAAACTGAACTGCTATAAACATGGGTGCACATATGTCGCTGTGATATGAATTTTTTCATTCTTTTGCGTATATACCTAGCAGAGTGAGGCTGAGGGGGAAAAGGAGCTCTTCTCACTGTTGTTGGTGGGAATGTAAACTCATACATCCTCTTTGGAAATCAGGATGGAGAATCCTCAAAAAGCTAGGATTGGAGGTCCCATATGACCAGAAATTTTTAATAGTTCTAGAGGCTGGAAGCTCAATAATGTGGCATCTGTGGATATAATTTCTTCTTAAGCTTCATTCTTATGCTTACAGATGTCCACCATGTTACTTTGCCTTCTCGTGGCCTTTTCTGTGTGTACATGGACCCCTGATGTCTTTTCCTGCTTGTAGTAGGCTATAAATTCTATTGTGCTCTAATTTAATCTTAAATACTTCCTTAAATGTCCTGTGTCCAAATCCAGTTGGATTAGGGATTAAAGGATACCGTATGTAGCTGTGATTTTTTGCTAAAAATAAATAGGTAAATAGGAAATTTTAATTGCATTAAAAAAGGTTAGTTGCAATTACAAAATGCCATGGGAGGTGATTAAATGTAGAATGGCACACTTCTGGGTTGTAGATTCTGAGCATAAGTGATTATATGATGTGTCATCTAAACTGGGTCACTTGAGTCAAAAGATGCAGAAGATGCTAATTAAATGATGCTAATTCACATTCAGGATGCATGATCTAGAACTGTCCCAGGGAAGTCAGGAAACATGGGCATCCTCTAAGGAGCAGGCTTTATGAAAGAAACAGTTTTGAACCAAAGCTTAAAGAAGAAATAGAAGTTAAGGAAACAAAGGTGAAAGAAAAGAGTACATTCCAGGTAAACAGGCAGAAAGAAGGAAATGAGAAAAATTCTACAAGCTGAAGAAATCATGATAGTTTGGGATGAAGTGCAAAAGTGGCTGACATTCATCTGGGCAGTGGAGCCATGCACAACGTAAGACTGAGCAGGAGTTAGAGTATAATATGATTCCTCAAAGATTTTGGCATTGGGTCTAGTGCTAACTATAGATCATTAAACTTTTCAATTATAGAAGTGGCATAATGGGACCCACATTTTCAAGATATTTCAGAAACTAGATGAAGAGAGTAGACTTCCTAAATTTTTTATCACTTTCCCCCAGATATTATTATTTTTTTAAGGTTTTTTGAGACAGGGTCTTGCTTTGTAGTTCAGGCTGGCCCTAATCTCAGCCTTAAACTCACATCACAGCAATCCTCCTGCCTTTGCCTCCCAAGTGCTGGGATTACAGGCATGAGCCACCATGCCCAGCACTGCGGTATGTGGTACTGGTTGCTGCTGGGTGTGAGTCTCCACGCCCAGTATGGTATGTGGTTACCGGGAATCGAACCCGGGTCCTTGTGCTTGCAAGACAGGCACCAGAACCACTGAGCTAAATCCCCGGCCTCCCCAGATATTATTATTATTATTATTATTATTATTATTATTATTATTATATTATTATTATTATTTTATAGAAAGGTTCTTGCCTGTAGTTCAGGCTGGCCCTGAGCTCACTGTGAAGCCCAGGTGACCCTTGAATGCACAGCAATCTTCCTGACTCTTTCTCCCAAGTTCCGGGTTTACAGGTGCGACCTACCATGCCCCGCCTCCTAGATAGTATTTTAAAGATCCACTAAACAAAGACTTTGGGAAACAGTCAAACATTCTACTTAAAAAACAAAATCAGGGATAATCTGCATATAAATGCATACAAATATTATCATATAAGTAAATGAATAACAGTCTAATATATGAACAGGAGAAAACAATTGAACAAGAGAAGAAGCCAGTATGCACCACACTCAGGAGGAAGAGATACAATGCAATCATCAGTGTGGGGTACTGAATGAGCTCTTTAGAGGACCCAAGAAGTCAACCTTTTCCTCAGTCTCCTGACTCTCAACATCTGGAGGTACTGACACATCTGTTTCTGAAAGCTCTCATTCACCAAAGATGGGATAATTCAAGAGTCAAAAATTGATAATAACTACAATAAACTAAAACATCAGTCTGTAAGTCAATAATGAACTTTACTAAAACAAGAAAATGTATTGATTATTGATTTCCATAGAAGAATGTCAATATATATATTTTTGAAATTATTTATTTAAAAAACAGAAAAAATCAAATATTTCTCTTCCTTTTCTTGTATAAACTGTATTAAAGTGTGACCAATACTAGGTGACAGGATATTTCTCTTCATGAAAAACTTCAGCTTATAAATGCAGAGGGAATGGAATGGTTTAATTAGTACAACCATCAATTTCATCTATAAATGTGTTAATAAAAGTAGGTTTTGATCAGCAATTACTGCTAAAACAACAAAATCATAGACATTATGGGCTCCTGGTAGAATATAATGATCTCTATAAATTAATTTTTCCAAAAAACATTAAATTTGAATTTAAGAAAATATCCAATCAAATATTCAGGGACATATTTATCAATTACAATCTATGGATTTTATATTTATACCTTAGTTTGAAGAAATAGACTGTGACCAAAACTGTGGTATTTATGAGAAACTGGATATCAAAATAATAAGCAAATATATGATACCTAGATTATTTTGTGTCTGAAATATGTGAAGGGTGGAAAGTTGCATATATAAATTCAAAACTCTTGACAAATATTTGAACCATGAATATAAATGTGTGCATTGGAATAATCTACACATATTTGATGAACACATAGAAATTGATGACAGAAAGTTTTACATAAAGCAGTAGTTGTTAGTGTCTGTATTTTTGAAATTTGAGGCATGATCATTCTTTCTTTTATAAGATAGGATGTCTGCCTACATTCATAACTACTTCCAGATGCTTTTAACAGTTAGCTGATTGTGTCAACTTGAGTAAGAAATACCTGACTAAATTGGCTTGGTATATTTCTAGAGGTGGAAGACCCACCCTACGGAAGACTATCATTAAAATAGTATAAAAGGGAAGTCAAGGAAGAGGATTCACTTGTTTCTTTGGAGAAGCTCTAGACCTTGCCTTTGCCATACTGTCATCTCCTGGCTTCCAATCCATCCTGTGGCTTATTTAAATGGACTTCCCAGAATACCTTAGTAAGCTCTAGGTTTTTCACTGGGTCCATCAGACCCTCAGCATGCAAACAGATCCTTTGCACTCTCCATACCTGACTCTGTGGGCAGCCACTGTAAGCCAATTTTATAAATTCTTATATATTTGTATATCATGTTTTAGATCTGTTTCTCTACTAATCACTGGCTAATATACTCCCAAAGTAGTAGTGACAACAAAAAGGTTGGTAGACATTGTCCAGGGTCCCTTAGGGTGAAAAGCAAAATTACTCTCATCTAAGAAACACTTCTATGAAGTAAAATGAGAAGAGGTCAGAGAAGGAAGCTTCAAGAAATCATATAGTCTTGTGATTCATTTATAAATTTATCTTTATTTACTGTGAGCATAATTTGCTCCAGCCTTTTATTTTCTCCCATATAAAATAGAAAGGATATTGTAACCATCCTCAAGAGCTTGTTTGGAGGTTTTAGCAGGGGAGCTTAGCTACTCATATACTCTTGACCTAAAAAAACAGTCCTCCTCTATTGGAGGTGGTTGTTCTCTTTGACCGAGCATACAGGTTCAGGAGGCATGCACATGGAGCGGTGAGGGAGGAAGGGAACCTCCGTCTAGCCAGCTACATCAGCCGAATCAATCCTGGTCATCAATGGGGTGACATATGTCCCAGCCAGATCACCCTCACATCTTATTGTAACTATTTAAGTATTGAAATCATTTTTAAGTGAGAACATATTCAAAGCATCTGCCTTCATAAGAGTGCATTCTATCAGCTTCTGCTACAATTTGAAATTTAAATATTCTCTGAAAGCCCATATATCAAAAGTTTTCTCCCCAGTATGTTTCTGTTAGGAGATAGTGGAACCATTGAGTGGGGAGGATTAGTAGAAGGTGTTTGGTCATTGGGAGTGTGTCATTCAAGGGGATATTGAGTAACCCCACATACTTCCCCATATGAGGGAAGTATGACTCTGTTACATGTTGCTTCCATGATGTGTTTCCTTGACAAAGACCCAAATACAATAGGATCACTGACTGAAACCTCCAATACTAAAATAAACCTTTTCTCTTTATAAGTCTATCATCTCAGGTATTTGTTATAGTAATGGAAAACTGAATGATATTTCTTCCCACATCCTTTCTCCTCCAAAGCTCTTGACCAAGTTTATCTCTACAAAACTTCAGACATGCATCTTGCATTCGAATTCAAGATTGGAGGAGCCTGCATTGAATTCCTTCTATTGGATTAAAAAAAATGGCCTCAGTGGAACTTTCTGTATGAAAAACTAGAGAAAAATGTGTACACGAATGAATGACAAAGCTCTGACCAAAGGCACATTATTGTGCCATAAAAGTGGCTCCAGCTGCCTAAGGTTTTGAAAAAAGGCCTGAACTTCATGATTTACCATTATTTATTCAATATCATATCCTTCTTACAATCATTAACTTCATTATTTGGATCTCTATTGAGATCCAATTATTACACTATACAGTCAACCATTTTAAAGGATCTTTAATATGCTCAGAGCTTTGTACAATCATCACTATTATGGTAATTTTTAGAATGTTTTCATCAATACCAAAGAAACTTCACACATTCTAGCAGTTACCTTCTGATATCCTTATTCTTCCATCCCAAAATAAACAGTAATATTTATTCTGTCCTTGTATATTTTGATATTCATATTTCTTATAAATGGCATCATATGATAGGTTATTCTTTGCATCTAGGCTTTTCATTTATGAAATTAGGAAAAACATTTCAAGATTCTTCTGCATTGGAGCATATATTGGAATTTTGTCCCTTTTTAAAAATAATTAAGTTCATTGGAACATTTTAGATATAAATAATTCATCACAGGGAAATTGTACATGGTATTCTTAATTCTTATTTTTTCCATTCCACTATCCTCCTTTCAACCTCTCTCCCCTTCCTCACTTACAAAGCTTTATTACCATTTCTTCCTTCTTTTCTAATTTTTCCTGTCTCTTCCTTCCTTTCCACAAAAGGTAGTTCCCTTACCAATTTGAACATATTTTTGTTTTACAATTACTATCATACATTTTTGTTCTCATTTACACTTTCATTCTCATTTTCTCATGAAATAAGTTCATATCTACACTTCTGTGTCTGATGCATTTCACTGAAGAGGATGGTCTCAAAGGGCACTCATTTAGCTATAAAGAGCTCAGGTTTATCTTTTCTATGGCTGAATAGTACTCCATTATGGGAAAAATCAGATCTTTACCGGTTCAGCATTTGGAATGCTTCCAATATTTAGATATTGTGAATTGTGCCACTATCATGTCAAACAACATTTTATTAAATAGATACAATACTACATTTTGTGTCCACTGATCAATAGATGGACTTTTCAATTATTTCCATCTTCTTAAAAATAATGAATAAAGTTACTATAACAATGTGCTAGCCTTTGTTTGAACATCAGTTTTCAGTACATATCTGGGTATATTATCAAGTGACATAGGATTTGGCTTTTTACAGAATTACCAAACTATTCTCCACAGTCACATAGTCATTAATTCTTACCCAAGCAAATCGTTTCGGAAGGTAAATTAACATCTTCGCACATTCCAAATTGGAGTGTTCTTCTGGACAGGTAGCTCTAGTCATTTGAAGGAGTAGTACTAGAAGTTTGTTTAAAATGTCCCCAAAAGTCTATGTTAAAGGCTTTGAACTAAACCTTTGGTACAACTGAGAGGTACCAGACCATTTAAGACATCAAGCCCTCAGGAGATCTTAGGTTGTCAGTGGTGTACTCTAAAAGGGGATTGTGCAGTCATTGATTTACTTTTTCTTTTGATTCTTGGCCATGAATTGAGCATTTTGCTTCTTCATATTAACCATCATGTACTATTCCCTCCCTACAGGCCTGGAGAAACAGGGTCAACTGAGCAGAGACTGAAACTTTCCAAATTATGAGTCAAAACAAATTTGTCTTTGTTACCTTAGTTATTTTACTATGGTCATCAAATCTGCTAACGCAAATACCTAAACCTTTTCTTGAAAGGAATACTATCATAGACATGTAATGCACACACAAAACTGCTCTGCCCTCAGGCCCTTGAATATACTAGGTTCATGAGCTATCATCTACTTTCTCTGCTAAATGTTTTCTAAACATTCTTAAAATCTAGTTCCTACAGAGAAATATATTCCAGGTTTGAGGAATCTAAGAAAATGCATCTTTTCCAACTCATGTAGAACATGGGCCACTTGCAAGAAGGTATTCTCTTCCTACCTCATCCAGTAAGTTTAAGGGGATTTAACATTTTACAAGAGGGCCTACTGATCCTGGTATTATAGCAATAACTAGGTGGAAGGGATTCTTCCTCCTGTTTCCTTTGCTACTTAACACACTCTGCCCCCTATTTCACAATTATATGCAATTTATGAATTGACAGTTATTTCTGAAGAGATTTCCATTCCTCTTTCCCTTGCTGTTGCATAAGAGCACAGACCTTGCCTGTATCTATGATGTTCAGCAGGCCAGTGTTAAACAATTACTGAGCACTTTGACTTCAGGCCAATTCCTAGGGCTGAGAGTATTCCATTTGGGAAATTCTCAAGTACATAAAGCCAAATAAGATCTTAGCCGTCAAGATCAAGGGAAATCACAAATAGTAACCCAGGAGCTACAGGACAATGGTTATAGGAGTAGTAAAATAATAAATAACACTTTCCACTTATTAAAAACATTGGGCATATTATATGAATTAAAACAGAGGGTATAAATACTAACATAATTCTAGTAGGCAGAATTCTAGGAGTTTATCCCAAATCCCCATCCTCTAGCACATATGCCTTATATAATATCCTCTAGGAATATAGGCAAAGTCTGTGACTGTGAAGTTGTACTATAATCTCTCTATATGGTTACATTATATGCAAAGCTGATACAATTGCACAGATATTGCATAGTTAAAGTGCCTTATCAGTTAGCTCTGTGTTAATGAATATAACAAGTATTTTAGGTGACATTGACTTAATTAAGTGAGCCTTGAACAATATGGCCATGTTGTGGTAGGAACTACGAGGGGAACTTCTGGAAAATGATACCTGGTCATATAACTGCAAGTAAAGAAATAACCTGAGAGATCCTGGAAATTATTTTACTCACTGAAACTCCAGATGAGGAAGCAGCCAGCTGACAGCTTGATTTTAGCCATGAAGCAATGAGCAGAAGTACAGCAAAAACATGCCAGATTCTTGATAATAAATTTTTATGGTTATAAGTCACTGATTTTGCAGTAATCTTCTGTACAGCATGAAAAACAAATATACTATCATAGTACATTGTGTACATGTGCGCGTGTGTGTGATATACTTGTATGAAGTCACATTTTGTTCCTTAGGAAAACTTAGCAGTATTCAAACACTGAGCAAGCCCTAAAATATACTGTCAGCACTGTCTTGTGCACTCTTTGTGTACTTCTTTTCCACTGTTCCCTACCTGTCACATGTACATACCTTTTACACTTAGATTTAATAAATATTTGAAATTCTTTTCTTGATGGGGATGTAATAATCTACACAATGTGCCTTCTTTCCATTTTTTTTTTTTAATTTTAAAAGGTGATACTCTAGGCCCTAAACTTTGCAAATGCTGTTCTGCTTTAGCTCCCAAGCTGCACTTATAAGCAGAATGAAAGTTAGAAGAAATTAGAGACTGGCTATGATGAAATTTAAAGTACCCAAAGAGATGGAAAACCTAATAGAAAACCTGAATTTGTTTGTACTATCACTCAGATCATTTAGATGTGGGTGTTTTTTACACAGAACTGTATAGGGACCCTAGGCAATTTTATTTTGCTCATTTCAGATGGTGTGTATCTGTTTCATCAGACTTTTGTTTGAATAAAATACAATGCAAGATAACTTCAGAGTTTTCTTTCTGGTAGTAGGGTCAACTCCAAACTTCCCTGTTTCAACTAGCAACAGATGGACAACAAATGTACAGAGCTCAAAGTGAATGGGATTTATCAGAATTTTACATCTAATCTCTCTTCATAAAGTTCTCTAGTTCTGAGCTTTGGCAGGGAAAAGAAGGGAAACCAGATGCCTGAATGCTGGAAGGAAGAGTTCTCCAGTCTAAAAAAAGTTTTGAAATGACTCATTTTCATGTATTTGCATATGCTGTTCTAAGTGTGAGCATTTATGATCAATCACAGTGGATCTAAGCTATAGACTAATCTAAATAATCTAATTAATCTCTCTTTCCCCAAAGAAAATTAGACTGTGTCAACTAAATATTTGGTGATGAACCTATCTATATTTGTCTTTCTGGAAGATAAACCAGTAGTCAGATTTCTAAATAATAGTGACAAATGTGCATTCATGATGTGAAATATTTTTTATTTAAAAACTCCCATAAATTCATCCTTCGTGGGCATGGAACAGCCTGCTCAGGAAAGTACTCACAGAGCCTCCATTTGTTCCTGTTCACATTCCCCTATCAATTCCACACTAACATCTTAAAATGAGATAGGATTTTTCCAAGTAATCACAACACATGATGAAATTATTTCTCCATAGCTGAGAATCCCAGCAAGGAATTTGTCAGGGACTGCTATCTCATTTTCATTTTTTTTTTTTTTTGAGACAGGGTCTCACTTTGTAGTTCAGGCTGGCCCTGAGCTCAGCCTCTAACTCACTTCACAGCAATCCTCCTGCCTCTGCCTCCCGAGTGCTGGGATTACAGGCATGAGCCACCATGCCCGACAGTGTGGTATGTGGTAGTGGTTGCTGCTGGGCGTGAGTCTCCACACCCATTGTTATGTGGTTACCAGGGAATCGAACCAGGGCCCTTGTGCTTGCAAGACAGACACTAGAACCACTGAGCTATCTCCCCGGCCCTACTATCTCATTTTCAAATCACCCCCCCCCCATTTAGAAGTAGACTATAACCACCCACAGATAGACCAATCATTTTTGGGTTGCCACACTTCAAGTGGTCTACAGTTACCTTTACAATTGTCATGAAATTCCCAAAGAAAAAAATAATTTTCTCTCATAAAAAAGCCTTAAATAGCTATGATATTTTTAAGACTTGGATGGGGCAAGATTAAAAAGTAGAATAATATGATCATGGTCACAAAGAGTTTGGCCATTCTAGATTAGAGCAATGACTCCAAAATCCATTTGGTCCAAACATTTGCACACAACAAAGTTTAAAATACATAGTCCTAGGCCCTACATGATACCATCTAAATCAGACTCTCTGAAGGAGAATTGAGAACTACCATTGATAAAGTCATCCTTAGATATTTTTTCAGTGTTATTTGTCTGTAGAGCAGAATTTGAGAACTGGAAAACTAGAATATATATCAATACTTCTTACTGATATCACAGAGTATTAATTAGTGTGTAGTGCTTTATAACACTATAATTTAAAGTTTAGGGGATATATCCATGCTCTGTATGTTTTTTTTTTTAATTTTTATTTCTTTTTTTTTTTTTTAGGTTTTTTGAGACAGGGTCTCACTTTGTAGTTCAGGCTGGCCCTGAGCTCAGCCTCCAACTCACATCACAGCAATCCTCCTGCCTCTGCCTCCCGAGTGCTGGGATGACAGGCGTGAGCCACCCCACCCAGCACTGTGGTATGTGGTACTGATTGCTGCTGGGGCATGAGTCTCCATGCCAGTATTGTTATGTGGTTACCAGGGATCAAACGCAGGCCCTTGTGCTTGCAAGACAGGCACTGGAACCACTGAGCTATATCCCCAGCCCTCTGTATGTTTGTATTTAATTTACTCTTTCAGATTCCCAATGGAGTAAACAAAGGCATTCAAAACATGTGGAAAATGTGTATTAGCACTTAAAATCAAAGAAGGAAACCAAACAGTTAGGGGCTACCTTGCTTAGACAGTGATGAGACAGAGGACTAAAGTGATAAAAATAGAACTCTAGGTCAGTAAACTGGTCCCCTTTGCATCTTTATGTTTCAAAAAATCCGTTGTAAGACCATGATGAAACTACAAAATGTTTGTATGAAATGAGAAATTGTTACAAAGGGAAAAAAAGATAAATACCCTACCTTCATTTGATCTAAGTAAACTTAAAATTACTAACTAGTGAAGTCACCACCCTGAGCATTTCTTTATTATTTTTCCACCAACTTTGTTATAGATAACATCTCTGACATATGGGCTATGATAACAGATGCTTGGGTTACTTTCAGGGAGTGTGAAGGCCATTTTTACTAAAAACTTTGATCCTTCAACTGGACCTGCAGAAATCTGATGTACTTGGTTAAAATGAAATAAAACATTGGAATCTCAGTTTTCAAACTGTGCCTATCCCTTTTGCCATCTCAGCCATTGAGTCAGACTTCAGTCGGCTTTGTCCATAGACATGAGCATGTAAGAAACGCTCTGTCCAAGACCATGACACAGGGTTAGCTTGGCTGATTGCCCTTTGGACTGGTATGTGTTCACCCAGCTCCACCCTGTACCTTTTCAGGAGCGCAAGCACTGAAAGTCCTTAAGCTCTATCATAAGGCCAAGCTGTTTATGCAGGATGATGAGATAGTACCAGCAGTAAGACTAAATCAAGAACTCTTCAGTGAAGTTAACTGCCTGTTCTTCCATCAAGTACAAAGCCAAGATGTTCTATGTGGAAGCCGGCACCAGACACATAAATATTCAGCAGCCTCTAAGACAAGTTGACTAATACCCCCTAGCGGTCAGAGTCCTTTGTAAAAACAAACAGCTTTTGAAAGTATCCTTTTCCCATGAATGGACATGACTGGGCTTTAGCACAACCAAGAAAATCAGTGAAGATCTGCTACTCTCTTTATTCTGTAAGTAGCAGCTTGCTTATTCTCTCTTAACTAATTTCTAGCTCTCGTTAGCTGAGAACCTTCTCTCTGACATCTATAAAGCTTTGCCTGTGTAGCAGTGTATATGTGCTTATGGTATTTGGCCTTGTCTCTTGTCTATCATCTCTCAGTCAATAGAACTTGTCATGGGGTATCACAACTTATTGTGTTAAAGTCAAGACATTTCTACAGAATATATTGGGGGCAAGATGACAGTAAGAACATTGCTATCCATTCACAGTTTGCATGCTAACTGAAGTGTAAGCAGGTGTTGGTACAATGACAGGCAAAATCGGAGGGGGTTACCAATCTAGAATTAACAATGGTGAGATTATTTTGCATAATTTGCTCTCAGTTTATTCCAAAATCCTAGAGCGAGCCAAGTACAGTAAGGGCAATGCCACAGCTGGCCTCAAAAGAGATAGGCAGTGACAGTTAGAAAAGAGGAATATTATCCCCGCAAACAAAGAACAAAGAGAATCTCTTTGAAGTGAGGGCAAAATTCTCTTATGTTGCAGTCTCTTCTTTAATTAACTCTCTACTCTTCAGAAGAAATCATTCTATAATTTGACAGTGTGAAACTATAGCAAGCTCATCCTTCCCTCTTCTTGTAAATTTATATTCTTCTTTATTCTTTACATCTTCTTTATATTCTTTATTCTTCCTTTCTTTTTTCCTTCACTCCTTTTCATTGATTTCTCTTTAACTTTTTCTCTAATATCTATGTTAGGCCATAATCTCTTCTCATCTCACTTTCTCACTCTGAATTTTCTTTAAACCAGTCTCTCCTCTTATCCCCACCTAAATATATAACATATCTCTAACACCATTAGGATCTTTTGCTCACCCTCTTATTCCCTCTTGTCTATAAAACATAGCAGAAAAAGTTAAAAATCCTTTTTTTCCTCCCCTACTTTGTCATTAGTACCTATGTCCCAATCCCCAAAGTTTCAGATAATTGATTCTTACATAGGAAGACATGTAGTTATTACACTGTGTATCCTAACTGGAGATCAATATTTGGATTGTTGATGCAGGGATTTAGATCAATGGCATCATGCCTGCCTTGCAAACACAAAGTTATCGGTTCAATCCCTGGTGAGGAAATTTTTGTTTTAAAACTTTATTAAAATATTTAATTTGTTATGATGCTTATGTTATAAGCTTACATTTTACATTTCTTCTTTAGGTTTAAGGGATATCCAAAAGGGATCTCATGGTATATTATCTCTCAACCTGTCCTGATAGAAACCATTGCAACTGATTAGATTATTACTACTATAGCTGATTTAATTGTATAAGCATAGTCCTGACTCACTGGACAGTATTGCACCTATGAGTCTGTCTGCCAAATCCACCATCATAACACAGAAGGACAGTAACAGTTACTCCATATCAAGAACTTAGACTGAAGAAGACTCTACAAAAATGAATGCAACCTGGAACAAAGTTGTTCTGAGTTTGCATAAGCTTCTGTATGAAGAGTCAGAAGACTTACTAGGGTGGACTGGTTGGTGTTCACCAGAGGAGTTGCTAGGGTGTAAACACTCAGACTCTGGCAGAGAAAATATGTGTGAATCACACCTGCACTACTTCTTTGGACTATGTAAATTGTGTCCCTATTAGATATGTTATAGAATTGAGTTTTTGTTTGTTGGTTAGGTTATTTAATAAAATGAGGCTATGTTATATTTTATTATTATGTTTATTAAATGTTTACTGTTGTATATTTTTTCTTTCATTGGCTCAGATTTAATAGATGTCGAGGTCCTCTCCCTTGTCTCACCTCCTTACCCAGTGTCTTCACCTCAAACCCTTGAAGCATACTATTACAATATTTATTTTTTCAAAATATATAAACTCCTCCAAGTTTTTAATTTTGTGTACTTACATCCCCTACAGTTGCTCTCATTTTCTCTAGGATTAACCCTTAGTCCTTTCCATCCTAACCCTTTGGCTCTTCCATATCTCACTTAGCCTACTGACCTCTATATCAGCAGGTTCTGAAAACTACATAGCTTTCCTCAACCACAAAGTAAACCGTCTTCCTCCCACATCTCACCCTGACTCCATAAATATCCCTTTAAAATTCTCAACACTAAACTCAACTAAAAGAACTCCAGTGGAATCATATCCCACTTCAAACTTCAAAAACTATTATGTAGAAGTGTTGCATGTTTTAATCTGTTGATGTTATCTCAACTAGAAGTAATTCTTTCTACAGATCATAGAGACAAAGTACATGTCATTTAAAATTAACAAAGGTAGGGGTAAATACTAGCACTGGATAGACAAAATTGAGAAGTATTCACAGGGAGAGCAACAATCACACTAAAATATCTATATAAGTCAAAAAGTCTTCTCACTTGAGACCTCAACCAGCAGTACCTCTCAAAACAAAAAGGAGAAATTGGAGGGGCATACGTAAGTATAGACAAATACAGATAGATATAAATACAGATATAGAGTTTTGGTCTGTATGTATAATGGAATGCAGTTCTGCTATAAAGAATACCAGATTTTTAAGAAAATGGGTACATCTGGAAAACATAATGTTGAGTGAAATAAAGGAGACATATAAGCTTAAATACCACATAGTATCTCTCACTTGAGTGAGGCAAAGTACAAACAAGGAAAATGGCAAAGGATGGATAGAAGGGGACAAAGGATAAATTTCTTGGAATAGGAAAGGAGTCCAAAAAACTGGGGCAAAAACTAAAGAGGAGGGAGAGGAGAAGTAACTACTTACTATAAATAAAGAATAAATACTATAAATAAATCCTTACTAATAAAGATATGCTATGTACAGGAGCCTAGTATCCTCAATGAATATAATATCATATGCAATGACATGAG
This sequence comes from Petromus typicus, assembly GCA_004026965.1. Lineage (NCBI taxonomy): Eukaryota > Metazoa > Chordata > Mammalia > Rodentia > Petromuridae > Petromus > Petromus typicus. The sequence goes on along the minus strand of PVIR01028932.1, from coordinate 5,503 downwards.
CTAAAATTAATAATATCAACAAGAGAGAATAGAAGACAGGGGAGTTAGAGGAAGAGAGGGAGAAGGGAAGGAGAAGGATTTTTAAAAGCTGTAGTATGTAGATATACCTATTCCTAAAATGATTATATACTGCATGTACTGCAAATGTATACGATAGTGATAACATTTTGAAAAAAGTTTACCCAATGGTCTGACTACAACATCTAAGGCTTAACCACTCAGTCACTGTCTTCAACAAAGAAAAATGAAATAAAGTGTCAAGAAAGGCAAGTGGGGAAAATGACAGCTCTGAATAATTATTAAAAATGAGTACAATAACAAAAGTATTGAAATGCTTGTCTTATATTTAAATATATGATTTTTGAGGCCTGACAAAAGAAAAAAGTCCTACTATTTACATCACACATATATCCGAAGAACACTAGTCATTAAATTTAGCCAAGCATAGAAAGACAAATACTGTATGATTTTACTTATAGGTAGCATCTTTAGACATGCTGAGATTCTACTGGTATTTTCTTCATTGCTCTTTTTTGGTGATTCTGGATCACACTAGTGCCCTTCCTTGCTAGCAATCTCCTTCTCTATCCAATCTAAACCTCAGCCTGGAAGAACTTTTCAAATCTCCTCAGTACTGTGATACTTTTGCCTCCTCCCAAGAACAGTCCTCACAGTGATAAGGCCATCAGAATTTGCAGGTCCATCTTAGACTCTCATTCATGAATTCACACAAAGCCCCTGTCTCAGAACCCATGGGCCATCAGAGGAAGTATTTTTCATGATACAGTTTGAATATCATGGATACTTTTTGCAAAATTTTAAAATTGACAAGGATAATGCCTTATCAGATCATTTGCTTTTTACCCAAACAACTATTTCTGCTTTTTAGCAAAAGCAGATTTTTCCTACCATAATTTTTAATTGAGTTTCTGTGGTACTAGAGATTGAACCCAGAGACTTTGTGACTTACATTTTCTCCCCCTTTTATTTTTAAACTTAAGGCAGTATCTTGTTAATTTTCCCAGACTGGGCTTGAACCTTTGATCTTTCTGCCTCAATCTCTCAGAATGCTAAAATTACAACCCCGTGGCATCCTGCTTGGCATCACCATAATTTTTGGTAATCAGCAAGTAGTGTCAGCTTTCCCTCATGCAAGCATAGTCTCATGAGTTAGATAACTCATGCATTTTTTGTCTTATCATATATCAGTTGCTTTCTGGGGAGAAACATACTTAATAGTTTTACTTAAAAAGTGCTGTAACCAGTCAATGACACATTTTTTACCTAAACAACCTATACTTATCATTGGGTTTTTTTATGCATGATGCTATCTCTGCTTTAAAAGTTGATTTTCTTTTTCATCTAGATGAATCTTACAACCTGTTCGTGGCTCATTTCTATTATTACTGTCTATTCAAAGACTTCCCCCCTTCATGTACTTGGTACATCACCTCATATACTAGTAGAGAGTAGAATTTACTTTTTTCTTCAACATCTCAGAGCTGAAGATTTATTAATATCAAATGTCTAGAAATAAATGTATGGTTAGATAGTCCACTTCCCCCTCAATTTATAAGTTACTTAAATTCAAACTTACTTCTTATTTTTCATTCTTATTTTCCTGTGAATAGTATACCATAATGCATTTAATAGTTTTTTCTTGTTGTTTCTAATCATATAAAAGTAGATACGTGTTAATTCACTTGTCACTTTTTGGGTTCTGGCTAACAATCGCCAAGAATTCTTGATCAATGAAAGAAGAAGAAAGAAAGGAAAAAAAACAAGGAAAGATAAATAAATCATTTATTCCAGTATGTAACAGTAATAGTCTAAGTAAAGGTGGTGTTGAGGAAGTAATGGTTGAAGAGGAAAAGAAGGAATACAGATACCCCTGAGCTAACGTTAAATTCCTACAAAGGGGAAGTAAATAATAAAACTTGTATTAAGAGAAAAACATGCCCCCTTCCTCTTCCAACAGCATTGTTGTACACTGCAGAAATTTGTTCTTTAAACGCAAGAAACCTATGCTCAATCACAGATTCCCTTTAATGGTCTTGACTAGAGTCAGCTTTATAAATTGTTGTAGTGGCTCAATAAACAAGCACTAAACTGTGAACTCCCTCAGGACAATGTGTCTTATCCAGTAATGTTTCCCAAGAGCCTCACTAATGGCTGGCAGGCAAGGCTGCCTACATTTGCTGGAGAATACATTTTGGTTAATTCTCTCTAGACTGGTGGAATATGTGTTTTCTCAATGTCCATCCACATGGCAAAACTGCATGAAGAATAAAAATCAGATACGTGTCAAAATTGCTGTTGATGTTTTAACATGCTGGATGAGAAGAGCAAAAGCCTAAGATAATATTCTCTCCTCAGAATTCTGTTTGCCTCAGATCAATAATATGCAGAAAATACACAACAAATGAAAACCGTCTTGCTCCCAATCAGAGGGGGGAAAAAAAACCTCTAATGATCTACATATTTTCAAAAACTATACTTACCATTAAAATGCATTGCTTTTAGAAGCCTTTTTTTGGTGATTTCTGGGGTTGTTTCTTTTACATGCTAGTAATTCCTGAGATACTCGAAAGTAAAATATATTTTTAAGAATCATAGATTTTAAATGGCCTTATGATTTGTCAACTTTATTAAAAAGTATTGTATTTCCTGAACAAATAAGACACTGATGAAATAATGCTATTATTAAAGATTTTGTAACTGATGGGTCTTGGACATACTGCCCTTAAATAAGGCACTTGGGCATATGAGAAAACAGAAACAGGGAGGCGATTCTCACCTTCCCACCCTGCTCTCCTGAAGCTGGTCATAAAATGTAGAAAGAATTCTCTGACCTTCTTCTCTGGAGCAGGCCATAAAATCTAGGTGAACTTCTCCAGAAGCAGGTCATAAAATTCTCATGCTTGAGTGCTCTCCCTGTACCTGGAGGGAAAGTTAGTCCTTATCTCTGAAGTGTGTGGCAGGGAGACCACCGAGAAGAATCTGAACAGGGGCCTGGTGAGCTCCCTCACAGTATTGCCCTAAGGTCATACTTCCTTCCTTGCATCTCATGACTATATTACTATTCTCTCTTTGTCGTTTCTACACATACAAAAACACATTTACATTTCTCTGAGTGTCCATTTCTGATTTTTTTATATCAGGTAAAATTAGCTTTACACAAATTTATGTTTTTCTTTTATTTATATACCTATTGTCACTGATTCCTTAGCCAAGAACTTTTCAAGCAATGAATAAGATACTACTTTTATTCCCTATAGCCTCAAACTTCAAGACTCTTTCACTTACTTTCTTACCCCATACTTGCCTTTAATTTAAGATTTAGTTAAAATTGTAAATTTCTTTAAAAGGTTGATAAATTGGTTTAAATGTTTACTGAATACCAACTAGGAGTGAATCACTCTGATGGCTACTTTGTGTATCCTTCCACATTTAGTCTTACATTTCTGGGAGGATAATGTTTATGTTTTTATTCATATATATTTGAGGAAATTGAGATTCAAGTGATGAGATTAACTACCATGGAAAGAGTTATGATGTTTTTCCATCATATCGTTACCTACCTAAAATATGTTTCAAAAACATCCCCTTACTGGGCCGGGGATTTGGCTCAATGGTTCCGTGCCTATCTTGCAAGCACAGGGGCCCGGATTTGATCCCCGGAAACCACATACGATACTGGGTGTGGAGACTCACGCCCAGTAGCACATATCACAGTGCCGTGTGTGGTGGCTCACGCCTGTAATCCTAGCACTCGGGAGGCAGAGGCAGGAGGATTGCTGTGATGTGAGTTTAAGGCTGAGCTCAGGGCCAGCCTGAACCACAAAGCGAGACCCTGTCTCAAAAAAAAAAAAAAAAAAAAAAAAAAAATCCTTTTACTGAACATGGTCCAACCAGGCATTCTACATACACACACACACAGAGACACAGACACATCCTGAATCTCCATAAGAACTTAAAGTTGGAGAGAAATTTGCCTTCACCCTTTAGTCTCCCAAGTGAACCAATTTCAAATAGTTCCAACCAAGAAGTCAGATATAGTAAAAAGTATTACATCAGTGGAGAAATATATCCTGAGACACATGCAGCTCTGAGAACAATGGCTATGTCATCTATGCCAAATGGCTTACCTTTTTTCAGTCTTATATCTCTTGTCTTTAAATAAAGTTAAGCATTCAGTTACAGAAAGCATTGTAGTTTGAATTACAATAACATCTCTAAGAAATGAGGCACATCTTGTTAAGTGTCTTTTAGTATTCATTTAACCAGTAAATGGCAAGGAAGGTCATTGTCTGCAACCTTACAAAAGAAAGCTCAGTTTCTCTACTACACTTTAAGGGCACTAGATTATATTCCAAAAATGTTTTTTAAGAGGGAAATTTTTTAAATCATTACCATGATTTTGTTTTTTGACATTTAAAATGTGTGGCTTTCATATTGAAATACCACTATCAAAAGTATACCAAATAAGACCGGATTACATGAGACATTCCAAGTGCAGAACAATTTCGCTATCAGACTATTATAAACCAACATTGACAGACGATGCTGACCATGGTGCATTTCATGGCAGGAAGGGTAAAGTCTTCACAGCTTCCCATTAAATTAATGAGAAACCTTGACCCTTTGGCCAGCAGGAGTGAGCAACATAATGGAGACATCGGAATGCCCTTAACCCACCCTGGCATGAAAGACAGAGTGAAAGGGTGATGAAGTCAGTTAAGCATTTGGCTTTCCCCTAGATTTGACTGTTACCCCATTTTCTCTCAGTTTGGTTTTTGGGACTTGTAGCAGCTAAATAGTCTTTTTGATATATTTTAAACTGTTTATCCTGTTTTTTCCTGTGCAATAGAAGAGATCGGGAATCTCTCTAGGTCTTTCAACCTGTCTGATAATGGCATCCTCTTAATGTGCATGACCAAAAAGGATTTTCATGTTATGGTTTGTTTGATTTTTACAATCTGTGACTCTTTGGTATATAGAAAAAGAGAGCAATTAATTAAAAAGGTCAAACTTTTAAAACTAAAATGTAATTTTAAGTTTTACAGGAGTCAGCTTATTAAAATCAAAGAAATACAGTTTTAGAAATCAGTCATATCATGCCATAAAAAACCCATTCAGATAAAACCACTCAAAGTCCCTTGATAAAAGAATCAACTGGACAATGTATCACTGATTATTTGATATTTCAAATTATTTTGCTATCTTTAACAAAAAAGAAACATATATAGGGAATAAGAAGGTATCAAAAAAGCATTTTAAAGACTCATATGACAGTGACATATATGCACCCATGTTTATAGCAGCCCAGTTTGTGATTGCTACATCTTGGAAACAACCCAAGTGTCCATCAACTGGAGACTGGATAAAAAAGCTGTGGTTCTTCTACAGAATGGAGTACTACTCTGCCATAAAAAATGATAAGTTTGAATCATTTATACTTAAATGGACATACCTTGAGGATATCCTCATAAGTGAAATAAAT
>PVIR01028931.1:5888-21634 GCA_004026965.1 Petromus typicus | reverse complement strand
CCTCCCGAGTGCTGGGATTACAGGCGTGAGCCACCACGCCCGGCACTGTGGTATGTGGTACTGGTTGCCGCTGGGGTGAGTCTCCACACCCAGTATTGTTATGTGGTTACCGGGGATTGAACCCAGGTCCTTGCGCTTGCAAGACAGGCGCCGGAACCACTGAGCTATATCCCCGGCCCAACCACAGCTTTTTTATCCAGTCTTCAGCTGATGGACATTTGGGCTGTTTCCAAGATGTAGCAATCACAAACTGAGCTGCTATAAACATGGGTACACATATGTCACTGTGATATGAGTCTTTTAATTCTTTTGTGTATATACCTAGCAGGGCGATGGCTATGTCAAACAGGACCTCCAATCCTAGCTTTATGAGGAATCTCCAAACTGATCTCTATGGGGGCTGTATGAGTCTACAGTCCCACCAACAGTGGAGAAGGTTTCCTTCTTCTCCGCAGCCTTGCCAACATTTGTTGCTGGCTAGTTCTGAAATGACAGCCATTCTTTGTGGAGTGAGATGAAATCTGAGTGTTGTTTTCATCTGCATCTCTCGAATGACTAATGATTTTACACTTTTAAATACACAGTCTTTTTCTCCTCCTGGCCTTAATGAAAACCTGCCTTACCTGAAAGTAAGTCCAATATGCATAGTTGTGTGGTTACATCTGGCAATAATTGCTCTTGGTTGTGAAAATAAAGTGAAGAAAAAAATAGAATTATTAGATTCAGCTTTTTCCAAGCACAGGGAGAAAGATGCAATGAGGTTAAGGTATTTGCAAAGGAAAAAGTAAACTGTGCTGAACCACATAGTAAAGGCTAAATAAGGAGAGAAGTGAAAACATCAGGGTGTTGTGGTTCATGAAAAGTTGCAGGGTCAGAAGAAGCTGGGGATTTCAATGAAATCAAGAAAGTATTGGAAGGAAAATACTGAGAAAGTAAGATAGAAGACCTGGAAGTGGTGTCAGAGAGTGAAATGTTTGCAATCCAGGCTCTAAAGGGACATAGTAAATAGTAAAGTTTAGTTAGACTTGTAATCTAGGCCAGCCATTGACCTCTGTGAGACCTTGATCAAGTTCCCAAACTTCTCTGTGCCTGTTTCTCCACTTTGAACATTAAAATACCTACTTCATAGAGTTGCTATCAAGACTAAATGAGGTCCTGGTGAAGTACAGTGCCTAATACAGAGCACTAAACAAGTGATGATCTTTATTTGTGCCAAATCCTACAATAGGTGTTTGCCATATCATATAATATTTCAAATTCATATCTCATCAAGGTTTTGCAATAGTATGTTTTCCACTGATATGACAAAATATCTGAATCTGGGTAATTTATAAAGAAAAGAAGTTTATTTAGTTTACAGTTTCTGTTGTTCAACTGTAGGCACTGGCTCTGGTGAGTGCCCCTCACCACTTTCTGCATCACATCATTATTGATAGCATCAGAGTGTGAAGGTGTGATAGAACTCATATGGTGACACCGAAAGCCAGAAGTGGAAAGGGCCAGTCTTTCACTTTTATAACAGCTTCCTCTCAAAGAAACTAAGTAGGGTCCCGCCAGAACTACCTTAATCCCTTGGGAAGGGTGCACCACTGACGACCTGAGTACTTCCCACTAGGCCCTACCTCTTCAAGGTCCCACCGCCACTGAGAACAACACTGGGGGCAAAGTTACTGATGCATGAACCCTATGGCAAAGGGAAGCTTGTTGTTGTTGTTGTTGTTGTTGTTTAGTTTTTTGAGACAAGGTCTCACTTTGTAGGTCAGGCTGGCCCTGAACTCATTCTGCAGCCCAGGCCAGCCTTGAATTCAGCAATACTCCTACCTCTGCCTCCTGAGTGCTGGGATTATAGGCATGAGCCACCACACCCAGCAAGGGAAGTTTTAATGACAGATACAAGTCTGGTGTGCAAACACAATCTCTAGCCTGACTATTAATTTCAATCATTCAAGAGCTATTTTTGTCCTAGATTAATGGATTTTGAGTGCAGTATTTATTTAAATCTTTTGCCCATTTCCAAATTGGGTTCTTTGTTTTCTTATTAACTTTTTTTGACATTTTTATTAGTACAAGTGCCATTATCTATTAGTACCTATTTGCAATACATAGTGATGACATTTATGGTGGGAAGTTGGTGCATGTACGTAGACATTATTAACTTTTAAGAGCCCTATATATATTCTGGATACATGTTATTTATTAGATGTATACAAATCCTGATCAAAAAATACTATGTGTTTAAATTTTTTTAAATGAATTGCAGTAATAGGCACATGGCCATTAATCCCCTCAAAATGCAACCCTATTCTTCAAGCAGAGCCTCTTTCTGAAGCAGCTCTGGGAGTCCTTTCCAGGAATGTGTTTATGAGATACGACGAAAAATATAGTCAAAGCTGCTGTCAAACACCACCCAACAGAAAGGCAGATTCACACAAATATTATGAAATGTCCTCTTGCCCTTTATTCACCAGATCTGGCCCCATGAGTCTTCCCCAAAGTCAAAATGATCATGAAAGGTAAATGTTTTGAGCTGATTCAAGGCATCAAGGCAGCCACAATAACACAGCTAAAGATACTAAGGGAAGAGGACTTCCTGCCTCATTCAGAAAGTGGCAAGAATAATGAGACAAATGTGTTCAGAGCAAAGAGGAATATTTTGAGGGGGATAATGGTGATTTGCCTTTTACTGTAATACCATTTTTTAAACATTTATTATATTAATCCATGAGACCTTACATTGGTGCAAATACTTCTCCGTACTTGGTAGCTTTTCTTTTAATTTTCTTTTCATCTCTGTTTATATATATATTTTTTAATGTGATGTCCAGGCTTCACTGTATGGAAATTCTAATTCACTAAGACACAGGCAGAACCTAGGGATTGATATTTTCTTCAAGATTCCAGGGATGTCTGACACACAACAGAGATGAGACCCACTGTGTGATGGGAGGAAAGACCTACTCTCTGCTGCAGCTGCAATCCACGCAGACAGGAAACAGATGTTGGAATATACTTAGCCCACAGAGTCTCAGGAGCTTTTCTTGGCCACGTGGCCTCCTCCTGGTGCTGCATAAGCAAGTTTAACATGGAGCAAACCTGGGACTGGAGAGAGAAGTTGCTCTCTGTACAATGTGACAACACCCAGAGTTTCAGTCACTTCTCCAGCTCCTCCTCCTCCTGCTACCACTCTGCCAGCCGCACACAGTAAGGGCCACCAGCTGTCCCCAGGGGCAGGGTGGAGGATGCTTATCAGAGGAAGCAGCCAGCCTGCAACCCTTCCCCTCTGTCCAACTGGGTTTATTTACTCTTTAATAATAAGTTCAATAGGCCACAACCAGACCTGTGCCTGTGCCCGGTCTGAAAACCCCATTTGTATATAGGAGACAGTATAAACTGGAAAAAGGAAATAGTTTTCTCTTCCTGGTTCACACCTACAGCTTTGTGGAGAGAATGAGGACAGGAGGAGGGTGGCTCCTCTAATTTAGTTGGCCGGAGATGAAACAAAACAGAGTCGTCATCACGCCAGCAACATCTGGCCACTCAGAGCCCCAAGAGGCTCCTGTGAATTTGAATGACAGAAGAGTAGCAGGTTTGATTTTCTTTCCCTAGTTTATGTCCAGTTCTCTTTTATTATTATCAAAACTGAACCCCAAACATAGCATGATTTAAAAATATTCCCAAGCTTATGTTCTTTCTATTATAACCCTTTGTGCACGTATCTCAAATGATTTTGGAAAGGATTAGATGACAACAAGTACAGTATCAGTCCCCTGCCTGGTACACAATAACAGTAATTTTGATCATCTACCTGTAGAAATAGTTGGCAAAAACCTAATAAAACATGATTCAGTGAAAATGTACCAGATCCCCAATCCATACCAATCCTGTGCAAGTATCAACAATAGAAAAGAAATTGCCTACATCCTAAAAGACCCGTTGCTTATCCATGGCAATGAACACCAAGCCCGAGGAGTAACTATAGCGGTACTAATTCTAATAGCAATCTCAGCAGCAGCTACCATTTATTGCCCACTTGCTTCATGACAATAATTCTAAGTGCTTAAAACATTATTTTACTTATCTGCGTGGCAGACCCATATAATAAGTGGCTCTACACTTATTACACCTCACAGATGAGAAAATTGAGTCTTATGAAATGTTTAATAACTTTCTTGAGGCTCCTGCTTAATGGGCGACAGAGCACTCAGGCCTGCTGGTTCATACTATAATCCTACCACACTGGGAGGCTGAGGCAGGAGGATCACCAAGTTTGAACATCCCCTTGGTAATTTAGTGGAGTGGGATCTTGTCTTAAAATAAAAAGAGCTACCAAAAAAAAAAAAAAAAAAGAGAGCTAGAGATGTAGTGTGGTGTGAAAGTCTTAGGCTCAGGCACTAATAACACACACAAAAACAGAAAAAATAATAATAAAGTAAAAGCACTCTAACTCCAGAACTCATTTCTTAATCTCTTTGTAATTCTCCTGCTACACTAGCAAACTAGGGTGAGGTTCAATCCAGGTCATAGAAAACCAAAAAATGAGATAATTGACTTGTCTTTATAAAAGAATCTAGGAAGAAGTGCCATTGTTGTCCTTCAGTTATGGGGACTCTGCTCCTTTGTCCCTCGCCCTCCCACCCATCTACCAGTAACCCTCCTTGCAACTTCTACCTTGGCCAAAACTTGGGCCCTGGCAATAGCCAAGAGTCTGAGAAATGCAATATTTCAACTAGGTATGTTGCCAACCTCAGAAGAGAACAAAAATGAAAACTGGCTGCCACTGCCAGATCTACAACAGATGCGTAACTCCTAGGACCTCCAGTTTGTTGAGGTTGATTTCTTCTAAGATATCCAATTACAATTGGTTCTCCTTCCAATACAAATTGGAAAAACTAAATAAACTTAAGGTGTCATGAAGCTCACCGTTCTCTGAGTTCTATTGGTTCTGAAGCTCCACATCCACGAAGTCTGTCTCCTCTTGTCTCCATGCTGCATTTTCCCTCCTGCTGCCTCTTTTCCTTCTTTAACTGATCCTTGAAGTGGACACCCCTGGTCCCTGCACTCCCTGACACCTAAGAAACACATAGTTCTGTGCTCAGTGGACCCCTGTAAAGTCCGAACCACGAATTAAGAGCATAGTACAGCCAATCCCCGAAGACAATAACCTTACACTTGAACCTAGGACATTCTAGTTCCCCCCTGCTGCAAGGAACCTCCCCCACCCTCTCTTCTTGACTCCAACCTTTGCCCCATTAAGGAGAAGTCTTTCTCCTCAACCTCATCTTCCATTCCTAGTCCTAAAATGTATCATGCCAAGAAAGCAAAGTATCACGCCATAGGCATTGAGAAGTTCAGTGGCACAACCAGATGTGCATGTTAGTAATGAATGGAGATAGAATAGAGGTTCAAGGTGTGTTGTGCTCATCTTTTACAGAACAGGCATGACATTAGGAGGCCCTGACCTTGGAGGTCAAAAGGAAGCTTAGAATGGAGTAGATCTGGACATGGATATGAGGGAAAGGAGGCAATGCTCTTTCTATCCACCAAAAGACACAAGGAATAAGAATATTTTTTGAAAGAATCACAATAGAATAATGGATTTTATGATGCAGCTCTGGTACCAGGAAATGAAAGTAGAATAGGAAACTAGCAAAGAGGCCTGCAGCCAAACATGGCCAAGGATACAGAGCGCACTGGTGTCTATAGTCCACTGGGGAAGGACCTGAAGAGGACCCTCTCCCGTTTTCACCCACCCCTCCCACTGGGGGAAGGGTGACTTCAGTTCTCCTCCACCCAAGAGGGTCTAGAGCCAGAGTGGAGAGGAACTTCCTGGAAATCCCACATTTACATGGGGCTGGAACGCCAGGCCTCATCACCCTCCACATCAGGAGGCTGTTTGTAAGAGTCCTGAAGCCAGAAAATATTTCTCTTTCAATGTGGACTGATAAACTGTGACCAGTTTTCATTGACTGTATCTAAAACTCAACTGAGGAACAACATACCAAGCAGTGTTTTCCTTGGACTCAGTTTATGGTTCAGTGTTAGAGATTGATCTGTGCTCCCACCATCTGCATTTGCTCTCCAGCAGCTTGTGACCCATCAGGTCAGGCAGGGGTGAGGGGAGCCTGGGGCCAGAAGAGGGGAGCAGAGCTTGTGCAGCATTGTCTTTGCACAGCGGAGACTCCCAGTTCCCTCCTTGGGCTGTGTTGAGTCCTCCCCAAACTCTGTGTCTTTTCTCATGGTTCATCTCGGCCGAGACTGTCGTGCCCGAGGAAAGACAGGTAAAAAGTCAGAGTATATAGATTTACATACATAGTCTGATGCATTCCCTTGCTATGCTTTTCACAACAGTGAACTATTTTCCCCCATCAAATTGAAACCAGACTTGAGGGAAACCAGGAGTGAAGCTCCGCAAACCTTCTCGGTGGCCTGAGCTCACTCAGTCATTTCACAACTTCACGTTTGTTTCCTCCCCAAGACACTTGTAAGAACAATTCTTCATGGGGCATAAATATAGAAATAATGGAGATAAAATTCAAAGGGGAACAAAGGTATCCCTATCCTCAAACTTAAGGATGACTAGCTCTCCAAATATTACCCAAATGTGATAAACTCCTACTATGAATAGCAGCTTCCCTGGATGTTTATAGAGCAAAAGATAAACTTAGCAAACACTTGTAAATATTAGCCCTTATTATTATTGCTATCATTTTTATTATTGTTAGACAGATACTGTGTACCAGACTCTGTGCCCACATTACTTCCTGTTAATCCTGTTAGCCTCCCTGCTGGGTGGATATTCATTTTCCTGTTTTATGTCTCATTATAACAGCTGCACTCCTGAGAACTTCTGATGTGTTTGGTGCTAGCTGAATGCCAGTTCCTGAACCCTTCCAACAAACCCTACAAAATAAATGTCATTATGATACTAATTTGACAGGACCCAGATCAAAGCCCAGAAACTTCAGGGCCAGGATTACAAGGCAGTTAGTAGCAAACGGGGAGCTTAATTTTTTTGTTCTGTCTGGCTCCAGAGGTCAGAAAGCACAAGGTGCTTTGTGAAGACTCAACATCCTCAAACTGAAAAATTCAACAAAGACAATCTAATGAACAGAAGAAACCCTCACTGTTCAGGAAGAGGGGTCAAAAAGCCTGTGCTATGGATTACAAGAAAACTTTTCTAGATTAAAACTTCTGTAAATGAGGTCACGAAGGTGTCTTCTAAGTTCTGCCTTGTTTTCACCTGCCAGCAAGAGGAGAAAGGTCCTGTGAAGTTCACGGAGCTCTTCTATATATGCTTGGATTGACAACCCTGTAGGAAGGACGTCAGTTACCAAGTTTAAAGAAAGTGAGCACATTTCAATAGAAATTTGCAAATTTCTCAAATTGCTCGTGGTAAAAACGAGTTTCCTCCAGTCAACCCAGGAAAACCTGGACTCCTTTTCCATCTTCTGCAGTATCTGATGGAGCGAACTCTGCATCCCAAGAGCACCTAGTGTGGCTGCAGGAAGCAATGATTGCTCTGTGCTCAGCAAAGCACAAGCGGCTATCAAACACAAGAACTCAGAGACGGAGAGTTTGATTCCGTCGAGTTCTGGAGTCCTCCAGCAAGTAATCTACGTCTCTCACCCCTTCTTCTCCCTCTGCAAAATGGAGAGCTTGTGTATAGCACGAGTTATGATGGATTAGAACTCAGGGAGGGAAAAGATTTGTAAAGAAAGTTCTATTGTCTCAACTCATGCATAGACACTTTCCAGTTTCATTGACCAGCTGGAAGCCAGCCTGTAAGCGAACCTGCCTCATGCTGAGGCCTGTTCTGCTGCTTACTCCATACACAGCTTGACAAAGGTACTTTACCTGAAGCTTTACCAACTGCTTGAAAGACACAGACATGCCAAAGTGTTGCTCCCTTGGCTCTTGGGGCAACAGGGAGGCAACAAAGGGCAAAGCTATTCACCCCACCTGCAGGTACCCTCACCTTCCACACATTCCTCCCTTCCCTTGTCCATGTCGTGTTATCATTGCCTACACTTACTGTGCCAGAGTTAAGTGTTAGGAAGTCCTGATGACTGGTCTAGATCTTAGATACCTCATCCATAAAGGAGCACAGTAATGCTGTGTAAGTGATGTAACATTAAAATGAACATGATGATTTCGGGCACTAATCTTTAACCTTGTGTCCATGTTTTCAGCATGAGAGGTGGTGTTCTAGTCCCTGCACCAGAGCTTCTGAGATCTGTCAGTGCCGTTAGTACCACTGTCACCTGCTTTTAAAATGCATACAGCCTGCTCAGTGAGAAGGAGGAGTTGGAAATACCAAGAGGACAGAGAATTACTAGTTCTCCCCCCAGCTCCTACTTTCCTTGTCCTTCCTGCACACAGCTTTTTCAGCTCAGTTACCAGAGTCACTTGGACAAGAGGCAGTCTTGAGACTGAGGTCTCCTTGAGACAAGTTAGTAAGAAATGGGAAGTAAGGTTGAACTACACAGAAAGTCTCTGATTCAAAAAAAAAAAAAATAGACAATTTCTCTTTACCCTCACAATGTCCAGTTGAACTCATGGAGCAGAACAGGAAGTTTGTAGATTAAAGGTTTAGAACATCTAAAGAGACTTTTCTACAACACGTTTGTTTCAGAAGTACATGGAGCACACTTAAGGCCTGGTGTGCATTCTAGGTCACTGGTGGCAAACCAATGGCACACGGGCCACTGCGGAGACACAGAGCCCTCTCTGGCAGCACACGAGCCAACTCACCCCAGTAGTGAAGCATGAGATAACAGCTGCTTTTTCTAAACGCAAACCTCAGTATTGAGGTTTATTGTAGTGCTGGTGCTTGGCAATAAATAAATGGGTTTGGAGCTGCAATATTTGAATAATAGTAGAATATTTGAATTCATTAGATGGTGGAAACTGTCTGAAATGTTTTCATATGAAGTGATCTAGGAAAAAGAATGAACATATTGGCTAATCACATTTAATCAGCAAATTAGTCAAGTACTTTGACCTGCTGTCGGGTCATTCCTCTAACTCTATGGATAGCTTCTCTCCTTCTTGTTTTATGTTGATCATTGGTGCTGTGGTTTGGGGAAGCTGGGAGCTCTATATCCCCTGCCAAACTTTAGTTGAGCCTATCTATAACTTGCGGTATCGTGCCCGTGCTCAGAGATGACGCTGTCCATCCCCTGGATACAGGTTCTCGCTGTCCATCTGGGCCCTGATTTGGCAGAGAAATCACTAGCCTCTTCTGTGACACAAAGAAACATCAGAATTCTCAGAAAATTTTCTTTTTTTCCAGACACATTTGTAAAAATTGCCGGGGCCTCTTTGGCAGGCGAGGGAGTGACAGAGTTTGCTTAGACAGAAGTCAGAGAAGCAGTGAGAGGGTAGGAAGACACAGCCGGCCAGGTCACTTCTTGAAAAACAAACTCACAATTTTTTTTTTTTCTGGCTAAACAAGAGCATCTGGAAGAGGACATAAGGACAGGCTGTCTGAATCCAGCCCACATGACTCAAGGATAGATAGGTGCTCTCAGAATACAGCAACCTGCTTCTCAAGGCAGACAGCAGGGACAGAGAGAGACACTTTGTTACCTGCCATCTGGAATTCAATATCACCAAAAAACTCTTCCAAGAGAATTCACACCCCCTTTCTCTCTGAGGTCCTATGATTTCTCTCCTCCCATCCCATTCTGAGTCAGCAGAACTAGCAACCACCGCAGTATGCACAATGCCTTTGTCCTGCTGGAAATTTGTAAAAGAAACAAAGTTACCTTACAAAAATCAAAAAAATGAAAATGGGCATGCTGGTGCATACCTGTAATCCCAGCACTCAGGAGGCTGAAGCAAAAGAATCACCTTGAGTTCAAGACCAGCCTGTGCTACCTGATGAGTTCAAGGACAGTCTGAACTACAAAGCGAGGCTCTGCCTCAAAAAATAAAAATAAAGACAATGAATAATGATCGTCTCAACAAAGTGCTCTACTGGTGAGGACTTCCATGTGTGTGTGGTCCTGGAGACCTTGAGCCTAGGGCCTTTGCACTGAGCTCCATCCCTACATTCCCAGCCTTTTATGTTTGCTTGCTTGCAACAAATTCTCACGGGGAAGATGTTCTGAAAGAGCTGCTTGGTGATTCTCACAGGTCAGGCCATTGGTGGACCCCATCTTGTGTCTGGCTGATGGCTGATTAGTAGTACCTAGCAGAAGTGATCTCAATGATGAAGAACTGCTACCTTCATCCATTTGCCAGATCAGCCCACATAACCTTTCTCCCTCCCAGTGCGCAGTAAGCTAGACACAAGAAGTTCGAATAGTCAGGCCTAGTAGGTGCATCTAACAGCCCAACAACCAAGGGCGGCCGGACTAAGCCACTGACCAACACTCAAGTTGTTGACTTTTCGGGAAGACTAGATGAGATCCAGAGTTGGCAAATAGCTTTCTTGGGCAACTCTCTCCACTCACTCTCATATCTTTGGACAGTCTTCTGATTGGTTGGTTTTCTGGTTTGTTTCCTCAGTTAAACTATAAGACTCACCAAAAAAGGAGCCTCATTCTTCCTGTTGACTTTATAATCCCTCAACTTGAATGTGGAAGCATACAGGTGACACCTGATGAATGTGTGGACACACAAATGAATAAATCAGAAAGATACCAGAACTTGATGTCAGGAGACCTCGGTTCTAGCTGCATCTCTCACTGAATGGATGTATTTAGTCTGTGGCTCAGTTATGCTGTCTGTACAACAAACCACTCTGAAGAGCAGCTGAGCTTCCCCTCTGCCAGGCTCAGCACAGGTCCAGGTCCACCGAAGAAGGTCCAGGGCTCCGGGGGCTGGGGGTGAAGGAGACCCTGAACAGACCAGCCCTGGGGCTCCCAGCTCCTCAAATGCACGACCCTGTTTTTACTCCTTTAGATGTTAAGTTCCTAAATAAGATTGAGTGAAAAAAGGATTTTGCACCCAAGAAAGAAGTCTTTAAACTACAGTGAACTATACCGTCCTTTTGTCACTACATCCCACCAGTCTATTAAAAAGCTCCTGCCTGTTGCTTGGTTACCTTTGCAGCTGAACTTCAGTCCCCCAGTCGTCTGCCTACTGCATCCCAGCACATCTTCCGACTGCCTGACACTACTTTTGCCTCCGTTTATTTCTGACGGGCAAATCCCCGCTCACCTTTTGAGGTGCAGCTCACAAGCCCAACCCACCTTCCATCTTCCTCTCACCTCACCGGCAACCAAGGCACAAGCTCCTTAGGAGCTGTGCTCAGCTGACTTGGCCCCAGGAGCACTTCATAGATACTCTATGGAGTATTAAACACTAGCTATGTGGAATCAACTATTTATTAAACACCTTCATGATTAGAATATACAAGCTTCAAGGTCCAGACATTCCATACTCCCTCGTTGTATCTAGCATTCACTACAGTGTCTGTCTGCTTGAGTAGATACTTAACAATCCATGTCTCATAAAATAAGAAAATTCGGAAGTTAGAAGTTACTTAGGAAATTGCTAACTTAGTGGGTTAGAGAACTAGTCAAAATAAGTTAACGTATGCTGATGGAAAAGCTCTCTATACAGAGTAACTGACATTCCAGTGTCAACAAGCACCAGATCTGACCCTTCCAGGAGAATGGGTACCTATTTAGAAGGACTTGTCTATCTGGCAGTTTCTTTGGCTGCATGTGGAGGTAAAGGAAGTTCCTCGGGGAGAAGCAATTCTCCAGTCTTTGTCTCCCTCCTGCTGGGTCTTTCCCCTTCACCCACTCTGAGGAGGGAGGATCCTCGCCACAGGATCTGAGGGGTCAAGGCTGGCTGTGAGTGGCATGGTGGAGTCGGAGAGGAGGAACGCACAGTGATTATCTTTGCTAGTGAGCAGCACCATACGGAGTCACCGTTTGGAAGTTCACATGACATGCAGGTGTTGTAGACCACTGAACCTCAGCTGCGTCTTTCTTCCTACATGTGATAGAACCAGAGACTCTGACTTGGCAAGGAATGAACTTTGAAGAGACCATATTTTTTCTGAATCCCGAAGCACACTCATCAGAGATAAAGAGAGAGGATTGATAGGGACTACTTCAAATGCAGACTCCTGGAACCTTTTTCTACCTTTCTTTTCAATGTGTGGGTCCTCTCTCTGTTTAACTTCTTTTAGGCTATTGATTTCTCAGTTTAACCACAAATAGTTCTGAAAAGAGAAACAAAACCAAGCAGTACAGATTTTTAAAACTGTAAAAGGGAATATATCCACAATATACTGAAAGAATAGGTGATTGCAAAGTTGCAGGCTGGGAGGAATCACTCCTGATCCCCAGAGCCTACCAAAATGAATGCTTCCTGTTTGTCAAGGATGTGGACTTCCCAGCTCAGAACAACTTCCATGGGAATATGCCCATCACTCACTGCTGGCCAACTGCCTACCACGTGTCCTGCACTGATGTCTCAGTACCTTGTGATGCTCCTGGAATCAGTATCTCTTCCTCCCCAGTCACGTGATGGGTAATTAAGAAGTATATAGGGAGGTGAGCCTAGGCAAAAATCTTTGGATGAATTATCAAATTAAGTAAAGATCATTTATGCATTGATCTCTCATTTAGAAGAGTAATTCCCTACCTTAGTACACCCAAAACACTTTCTGGTCACAAATACAAGAATGCTTCCTTTACTATTCTAGAATGAAAACTAGAGATAATGTCACTTTCTTACACATTTAACTTAAAAAAAAAGTCAACATGTTCTGAGTAGGAAAGGTAAATTAAATTTAATGAAAATAATATTTATTTCTCTCTGTGAATGCTGGAGTGTATCTTAGGAAAGAAAATGAAGTTGTCAGAGGTTTCTCAGTCACTTGTAGAACAACTAGCAATGCAACTGTCACAAATATCCACTCATATAGGCATGCTGTGAGATGTCAAAAGACCATAAATATCATTGCTGTTGTTGATATTGTTTTCTAAAATGATAAGCAATTCTTGGTAAATCCTAAACAAAACAAATTATAACACTCCCTCGGTTTATCCAGCTATTGCAGTGATAGAAAGTATTTTTTAAAACCACACACAGCAAATGTATTTAAATGTAAAATGGAGATAAATTCACTTCTGAAGTCATAAAAAGATTCATGCATATATGCTTATCCACTGGACCTTCAGAATCAGGTGAGATGCAAGACAGTACTTCATTCCAAGGCACAGTTCCATGCACTGCAAAACGTCCAGCAGACGGGGCTCTCCATATTTAATGCCACAAGTGTCTACAATCACCGTGAGAATCACTTTTGTCTAAGAGGAAGTACTGCCTGTGTTGAGAACCAGAAATTTGCAATGTTTGCTACAGGGCTTCCCTCATGGGCTGAGATAACTGAGAGTTGACTCTAGTTGTGAAACCAGAGATGCTCGAGAGGGACCTACGTCTGATTAGTTGGCCACTTCATTTTATCTGTGAGCAGGTAAATGGCCTAACCATGGATATTATGTTACAAAGATAAAAAACTAAGGTTTCCCTTTCCATATCTTTTCACATTAAAAATTTTAAATGTATCTCTCTTGCATACTAGATGTTTTGAAATACTTGAATAATCAAAATACTTCATAATTTGAAATATTTGAATAATTAACAGAATATTTCAGTTTTCTGCAGGGTACTCTGGTGTGTAAATGCTCACTTTTCATCACTGAGTACAAATGCCTGGTTAGATCATCTCTAGTGCTCCCCCAAAACCTGGATTTCTGTATGTAAACAAATCACAAGAATCTGAAAATACTAGAATATCTCATGTATAATATGTTCCAGAAAAGTGGTTTTACAGACCAGGAATTGTCTTAAGTGGTTACTGGCTGATAAATTTTCCCACTGTTTTCCCCAAACTCCAGTCATCAAGATCCCAGCAGAACCTTGAGAAGTGAACAAGTGAGATTCCAAAGCCTCCTTAAGCTATGCTTAGACAGGGCCTCAGACTCCATACAGCAGGGGCTGTCTCTTCATAGACCTAATGAAGACTTCACCTATCACCAACTACACCTAGCTGGGTTCTGCTAGTGAATTGGATATTTTTATATTTAATTTGGGGGATCAGATATTCTGGGAAGAATGTTTGATTGCACAAAACTTCACAACATTCAGAAGTTCTCCAAATAAAATTTGCTGTCAAGCCGATGCATGTTTTAAGACCATTACTTAAAATAATTCTATTTATAATTATTGTGCATTATCAGGGTATACAAATTTGTACACAAAATAATCCCATGAGATTTAGGAATTATTGGATCCTACACCAGAATCTGGATTCTGAAACTGGATCCTACACCAAAGAAGAGAGATTAGTTACTCTGTGAACCCTTGCTCACACACCACCTAACAGTGTGTGCAGATGAAACTCTTAAGAACTTCAATGCAAACATGAAAATCCTCCAAGAAAATAGCACCAGGCCCTACTCTACACCGCTCTGTTCTCTCCTCGTGGACGTCTTCTTCAGGCTCTCCTTCAGAGACAACTTCCTCTTCATTTTACACTCACTGTAAACATATTAGCATCCAGTATTGGAAGTAGGAATTTAGAAAAGGGATGGGCTTGAGACAAAGACCGTGAGAACAACAAGTAACAACAGACTGCCTGACATCGAGGACAGAGACAGAGCAGTACTTTGTAAAATTGGGGGAAGGGCTGAAATGAAAATTAAAACAGCAGCCTGGGCCATTTAATGTAGGGTCTCACCATCCCCAGGAGCATCTCCCATAATACACGACAATATAGTGAATGATTTAAGAGTTCAGTTATACTCAAAATATTTTCCAGCAAAAGCATGATTCAATATAACAGAATCCTAGAGTGCAAAAGTTAAGAAATCCTTAAGAGAGAACTTTTATTTTATAGCTAAGGAAACTGAATATAAAAGGGTGGAGCCCAGCCTAACATGGATTGGGCTCCTTCCACACAATGCCACAACCAGAGCACCTCTGGGAAGGAAGCGGATGACATCACATGTACTGTGCAATTGCTGTTGAATCTCGGTTTTTGCTTGTTTGTGTTGACACCACTCCCTTCAGAAGGAGAAGAAACCTGCTCTCTTTATTCACAAAAAAGAGAACTATTGTTTCCTGGTTTGTGATGAGAGAACCTCAGGGTCACCTCTTAACAAAATCAGGACTGAAGGTAAAGATTCCTTTAGGTTCTGTCCTGTAACCTCCTCTGTGTGTTTCCCAAAAGCTGTCTCAGATCTGTCCTCTGACAGGCCACCCCACCCACTGCCCCACACCCAGAGCTCCCAGCCAAAAGAAGGAACTGCCAACTCCCAGGAGTGTGGTGTCCTCTCACCATACTCTGTCTAATTAGATTTCCAATCACATCAGAGAACGGAGCGATGCTCTCATGTGTTTTCAAATATAAGCAACACAAGCATTGCCTGAGAGCTTGTTAAAATGCCATTTTCCCCTGAAATTAGAATTCAGAGGATGATTCTCACTGAAGTGGACCCCAAGTCCTATCTACAAAATCCATGACTTTTGCTGAACTCTATCCTCCTCCCTTCCCAGTACCCCATGCTCACTCTCCTCCACCCCAGTGCTTCCCCTGCCTTCCCTCCATGTCTTTGTCCCTTCGTCAGCCAATTAATTCTTCCAAATACCTAAAACCAACTGATTACATGTCTATGATCTCATTGTTCCATACTCTTTCTGATTTATCAAGAGCTTCTCAGGATACCACGTGCGCTGATTCCCTGGCACACCTCACATCAAAAGTAGAGGCATGCGGG
>PVIR01028930.1:0-21535 GCA_004026965.1 Petromus typicus | reverse complement strand
AAAATAAGGTGAAAGGGGACAATGTTGAGATTGTAACAAAAAAGTAAGGAAACAAATTTTATGTATATGGGGGGGGTGGTAGGGTGGGTAGGGCTATGGGAAAAAATGAGAATTAAGTTGTGTCTTATACTGGTACAAATCCCCATTATGGAGTGCAATCATGATGTGTATATTTAATGTACCAATAAAGATTAAAAAACAAAAACAAAAACAAAAAATACCTGGGAAGCCGAGAAATCCTGTGGCCGTGTAAAACTGGGTCTAAATCTGAGCCCCTGGAAAGGGGGCATCAAATTGGAAAACGGGAGCAGAGAAAGGGTATACGTGTCCATCTAAGGAATGAAATCACCAGCGGCTGGATGGTGCAGAGGGAGTACAGTACTAAAATAGCGTGCTGTTAAACGCTAACGGAAGTCACAGTTAGCAAACGGGAAACCAGCCGCCAAAGAACAATCCCAACACTGGCTCGGAACAGTGGCTCAGTTTTGAAAGACAGGCTTTGTGAGTGACACCTTACATGCAATCAGCAGCACAAACGTACGGTTTAAGTTCAAACACAGGGACAACCTTATTTAAAAGCAGTACTGTGTTCAAGACACAGAGCATCTTCCATTACTCCAGAAAACTTCTCTGTGCTGCTTCACAATTCCTTTGCCCTCTCCTTGCCCCACTAGTAACCTCAACTGTTTCTATATTAGAGATCTGTCACTATCATAGCTTATGCTTTATAGCGATTGCTATAAATGGAATCACATATTATATGCTATTTTATATGTAATCTGAGTTTTTCAGGGCTGAATGATCCTGTAGTGTATATCGATGGTTTATTTTTTACTGTTGACTAATATTCCACTGTCTGAATGTCTTCCAGTTGATTAATCTTTTCTGCCCTGTGCCTGATCTACCTTTAATCCACACCTAGTCTGTTTTTCACCTCAGACATTATAATCTTTTTCTTCAGGAGTTTGCTTTCAGATTCCTTGACTTCATTTTTTAAAATTACAAAATAGTTATTAAAACATTTTTTAAATGTTTGCTATCTTCCTGTGATGTTTGTAATGTCTGTTTGTATGTGTTTATAAATTACAAATTTTAGCATTAGCTTGTGCAGCCATCACTGTGATCTAATTTCAGAAGGTTTTATCCGACCCTTAGGAGAGTTCACACCCACGCCAGTCAGAGCGCGTTTTCCCACTCCCTCCGCGCCACTCAGCCCTAACTCTTTCTGCCTCTGTGTTTTCGCCCATTCTGAACGTTTAGTACTCTGGAGATATGTAATGCATGTCACTGGCTTCATTGTTTTATTGCATTTTTAAGGTCCATCTGTGTAACCAACATGAATACTTCATCCCTGCTTAGGCTAAATAGTCTTTCACTTTGAAGACATACAATGGTTTGGTCATTCGTTAGTGAGTTGACGGGCCTTTGCCAATGGCTATTATGAATCCTAAATATCTTGTTGAAAATGAGTGGAGATGATATCAGATTATGTCTAGAGGTCCCCTTCTGTTTCCTGAGTGCGTGTGTCTGGTGTTAGGACACTGCCGTGTGATGTTTGTTTCCGTACTTGCAGAGTAACTTCTAGAACAGGAAGTATAGGTGAATCAGTCGTGTTCTTTCTTCCTAAGATTGTTTGGTAATTATGAGCCCCTTATATTCGTATGTGGAATTCAAAACCATTTTGCCAAATTCTGTGAAAGAACCAGCTTGACTTCTGTTAGAGATTACAGGGAATCTTGGTCAGTTTGGTCTTCCTGTCCGGGAACACGGACTGTCCTTGCTTTTATTCAGGTATTATTTCTTTCCAGGGTGTGTTATAGTTTTCAGTGTTAAAGACTTGCACTTGTTAACTTTACTCCTATGTATTGTAATCTATT
The DNA here is from genome assembly GCA_004026965.1 of Petromus typicus. Classification (NCBI taxonomy): domain Eukaryota; kingdom Metazoa; phylum Chordata; class Mammalia; order Rodentia; family Petromuridae; genus Petromus; species Petromus typicus. The sequence goes on along the minus strand of PVIR01028930.1, from coordinate 19,658 downwards.
TGTTTATTCTTGTTTAATTGGAATCGTTCTCCTAATTTCATTTTCTAGTTATCTGTGGCTAATGTATCAGAGTAGAATTGATTTTTAATGTACAAAACATATTTATTTGACCTAATTTTGTATGTGTAATCATTGGAGTTTTCTCCATACAGCATTATATCCTTTGTGAATTGATAGATAGTACTTTCTTGGTTAACGAATACTTCTGTTTGCAAACAGTTTATTTCACAAACATAAGTATGTGGAAAAATTTTGCTTACATTCACAAATTCCACATCAGGAATCAGGTGACAAACAGGACCACAGCCAACTTCTCCCCACAAGTGTGAATGCAGCTTCCTCACGATCCTGAGCTAAATTGTCTGAACCAAGGTGCCAGTGTAATTTTACTTCTTTGTAAAATCTAGATACTTGCTATTTCTTTTTCTTGGTTAATTTTCTTGGCTAGAGACTTCAGAACAACACTGAACAGAAGCAGATGGAAATGGACATGCTAGGCATACCCCTACTGTGGTTTTCTTTTTTTTTTTAAAGCCCTATTGATTTTTTTTTTTTTTGTAGATTCACTTTATCAGGTTGAGGAAATAATCTTCAATCTCTCGTTTGCTGAGTGCTTCAATTATGGAAATGTGGTGCTTTTTGTTAAATTTTTTTCCTGCATTTATTGAGATGACCAGGAGATTTTTGTCCAGTATTCTATTAGTGTCACATTGACTGATCTCCCTATATTGAGACATCTTTCCATTCCTGGGTTAATTTTATATGATTATGTACATAAATCTTTTTTATATTGGCTCAAGTTTTGTTGAGTATCATTGTGTGCATATTCAAGAGCAGTATTGGTCTGTAGTCTTCCTGTGATATCTTGTCAGGTTTGGGGAAACACTGGCTTTATAGGATGAATTTGGAAGTGTTCCTTTTCTTCTATCTTTTGTTGAAATTTGAGATCAGTGTTAATTTCTGTTTAAATACACTGGGTCTTTATTTGTATTAAGTTCTCATAATTACAAATTCAGCCTCTCTCCTGTGATGCCTATTCAGATTTTCTCTTTTTCCTAAAACTGTCAGTGTTCTTGTTTGTTGCTGGTTTTGTGACTTATGAGCTAAAGTTTATATTTTGTGGGGCATGTGGTCACTAATATCTCTGCTAGTGTAATTTAGTTGTGAGATGGTTAGACAGTGATTTCCTAAGTATCAGGGAGCAAGTTGTAAGAGGCTGTGTGTATGTGTGTGTGCATGTGTGCGTGTGTACATGCATGAGTGTGTGTGTGTGCGCACACGCCTGTGCAGATGTGTGTATCTCCAGTACTCAACTAAGCAGTTGACAACCCTTTCTTAACTTTAACTTCCTGCTTCAGAGACTCAGGTCAGTCAGAACTGAAAGAATAGGTCCTCAGCAGGTACTTCCTAAGCATACAAATAGCCCAGAACATATGTGTAAATTTGTGTATACCTATGGCCTTTGACATTCCCACTGATATATTGAATTTCCAAAGTCCCTTTGAGCATCTCATTCCGCAGCTTTTCTCTTTAAGCTTTTGGCTTGTCTGTTGTTGCACCATTATCTACCACCTCTGGAAAGTTGTGAAGTTAAACAAATGGCTTCAGTTATGTTCAACAAATGTCTTCCCAGCTTTTAGCACTGAGAAATCAAGTCAAGTAAAGACAAACTCACAAGTGTTGCCTTCCATAAAACCACTCAGTAGTTGAAATAATGATGCTTCTTTGTCAAATGCCTAAGCCTGTTCTGCCCCAGTCCGTGGCTGCTGCACTGCTGCTTTCCACCTTTGACTGCAGGACTATTAATGGTGAAGGCCATTGAAGAGCTAGAAAGGAGATATTCAAAATGTGGTATCTTGAAACACAGAGAGCTCGCTCCTCTAACCAAAATCCATCTGTGCTTCTTGAATAAATGCTTCCTGGTACTCGGCATCCTTGATTAATCTCTAGAGTTCCAAAAAGTTAGTAGGATAAATTCTTCCCATTTCCTCATTGTTTCCTGGAGAAGAGCCAATGTAGATGTTGTTACTCTGCAGTTTTCCTTGGTGTTAACCATCTAGTATGCTTTGATTCATGAGTTTTTCTTTGTTGTGAGTCTGGTTTTTCTACTTCTTTGCAAGCTAATTTTTAATTTTATGTCAAATATGATAAATTTTACCTTATAGGTTACTAGATATATTTTATTCCTATACACACATTTGATTTTTGTAATGAAATGTACTTATTTTGTCTGGAAATAGTTGAATCCTCTCTCGCTTTGCTCCTCAGATTTGTTAAGCAAATGCAGCTCGTTGGTTAATGGAGGGTTGATTATCACTGTGAACTGGTGAGAACTTTTGAGCACTTTCCTTATTGCCTTATGTGATAGGCTGCAGTTTGGGTTGAGGGCTTGGGCATCATGCGTGGGCCTGTGTGGCTGCCACATAGCATCCAGTGACTTCTAAGCCTTTTGGTTGGTTCATGCTCTGGCTTTGGTTGGTGTTCTGAAATATAGGTGTGCACCGGTCATAACTGTATCATCTCTTTTCCTTGTATCAGATCTTTCAAAGCAGTAGGCTAAAATAATTTTAGAATCATTTTGTTTGTTTCCCATGTCCCAGGTATCACTGCACTTTATTGCTTTATACTTAGTATCTTAAAACTTTAATATGTTTTGTCCAAGTGTATGGTTGCTGCGGGTCAGAAGGCAAATCTCTTCCTTTGTCCTTGTTTTTGCCAGAAGCACAAGTCCATTTGCCTATTTTCTGTCTGAGACTTTGGTCCTATGTCTATTTAGCTCTATAAACAAATGGCATTAGGCTGCCCTACAGGTATTAAGAGAAATATATCACAACTTAAATATAGCTACTAATAAGTTAAGGCCAATGAATGTCCATTGTATAAGGTAAGAAGCCCTACTATGTTTCATTTCTCCAAAATTATGCTTATTGGGAAATAGTTTCATTCAGTTAAGATGTTTTTAGTGATATAATGGGAAAAAAATAAAGCATAGAACAAAATAAAATTTTTAAAGCCACAGGCTCCACAGATGGAAGATCTCACTTAAATCTGGGTTCTTCTCTTGCCTGGTGCCACGCTGGGGAAATTGCCTAATATCTTCGAATCTTTGTTTACTCATCTGTAAGTGAGGCTAATTAAATGAGGTTTTGTGGAAAAGGCAAAACAGTACCCACATTAAGCAGCTGACAGAATATGGGCATTGGTGAAGTTTCCTCTTCTTATTTCCTTGTAATTATATATTTTTCAGTGTGCAAGTAATTGTGGATTTAGTTATCGACAAAGGATTACACATTGCCTTGCGGTCCAGTCCTCTAAGAGACGTCAGCTCCATCAGCTGTGGCCTGTGGTTTATGGAGCCTGCCCTGTGCTTCCTCCCTTTCAGGGTTACAAATGCAACAGTAAAAGCTGTTTGCACATGGCCACTTGGAAAGTTGGTGAATGGAGCAAGGTCAGTATGTCATTATCAATTGCAAATGTTTTAAAAAGATTTTCCAGTGGTGAAATGATTGGAAATCTGCATGTCTAACTATATCCTAAAAACTATTTCACTTTCTATGGTCTAGAAACTAATTTATCAACTATTTTATCAACTTTATCTCTCTTCTATATTTGTTATAGCTTGATTATACACTTAGGACTTATTTTTGCTCCTTGCAAAAGCATAAACAGTGGCTTGTACTTTATAGGTACTTAAGACATATTTATTAGATGAAGAAGTAAGTAAATCTCAAACATATGAGTATTGAATATTTTTGAACTATATATTGTACTCCTAACTTAATTACTAGAAAGAATAAATATTATTTTTCAAAAGTATGTAACAGAAAAACTTAATAGTCATAATAATCATACTTGTTAAGAATTTACAGTGTATTATTTATATAACTACAAAAATGAATAAAAAGCATATAATAACTGAGACATAAAAGAATAATGCTTGTACCTAATTCATTTTTTTCCTTCTGTGTGTTTTTGCATCTTGAGCCATTACTGATCCTCAGTTTTGATCCTGAAAGGACTTAGAGAGAGAAGAGAAAGTGTTTATAGACTTCTTACCTGTTAAATTTTGCTTTCCAATTTTACTCTCTCCGCAGTGCCCAGTGACTTGTGGAGTCGGCATAATGGAGAGAAGAGTGGAATGCATGGACGAGAATGATTGGCACAGTGACTTATGTTTAAAGCGTTTAAAACCTAATGCTCAAAAGAAATGTTATGTCAATGACTGTAAGTAACAGAATTCAAAAGTCTGTCTAGCACGTAAGAGTTCCAAAGAAGTTTTAGATAAATGTAAAAAAGTATACGGAGCATTCATTTATGTAATACTAGATCTTCAGAGTGTGGCAATGTTTGTGAGTAAGTTTGTGCTGTGCTTGCGATTTCTTCAGTATTCGTAAGGTGTATTGACTTGTCTTTGAAGGCAAATCATTTATGACCTGCAAAGATATCCAAGTTAAAAACAATGTTACCAAGGATGGGGACTACTCTCTGAACATCATGGGAAGAATAATAAAGGTACGAGGAAGGCAGTTACTAGTTGATTGTAACACGGGCCATTGTCTTTGGAAAAGGTTTTCTAGATGTTTGCATCTTTTGTTTAGATCCATTGCGTGGGCATGCACTCGGAGAACCCCAAGGAATATTTATCACTGGTCAAAGGGGAAGAAGACAACTTTTCTGAAGTATATGGATTTAGGTATTAGCTGTATTTTGTCCTCTCTGTGTATTTCTAGAGCTCTTAAACAGCGTAGATCCTTGTCAGCAGATCAATAGATAAAGAAATAGTGGTACAAAGACAAGTGGACTATTATTCATCCATACAGAAGGCTTAGATCACATCCTTTACAGGAAAGTATATGGAACTAGAAGCCATCATGTTAAGTGAAATAAGCCATATTCAGAAAGTTAAATTCTACATGTTTTTTCTTCTATGAGAAACCTAATTAATTCATGAATTAGAGAAGATGTAACAAGAAAATAGGAGGTGACTTTTAGTGATGGGGAAAAGGGGATGGGTCATAGAGGGGTCATTGTATAGAAAAAGATCAAGCTATAACTAATTCATGTACAAATGTAGCAAAATGAGCTTCAGTGTTCTGTATTACCAAAATGCACTAATAAAAAGAAGTTCCAGCCTTAACTGTGACACTTGAATAGTGTGAATACCAGACAAGTAATTTATAACCGGGTGGAAATATTAGGACACAAGCTACCTGTGTCCATGCCTGTTCAATAATAGGGACCTAAGCAATAACCTACACTCATGCAGGGAGATCAAAAGTGTGTCTCAGTGGTGGGAGAAAAGAAGATGGACAAGGGTAAGACCTGTGTGTATTTTCATAGAAATCAAGTAATTCCAGTTAGGAAGACTAGCAGAATTATCCTTGAATTATTTTTCTACAAACTATCATTGAATTTCCCATTGAGACTTTTGCCTGTTAAATTGAGTGAATCTTATGTTTTTGTTTTTACTGAGTATTGAACCCAGGGCCTTCACCCAGAGCTAGAGCCTCGACCCTTTTTTAGTTTTTATTTTGAGGTAAACTCTACCTGAGTCAGTAAGTTGCTTAGGCTGTGCTTGAACTTTTGATCCTCCTCTTCAGCCTCCCAGAGTGCTGAGATGACAGGCTTGTGCCACTATGTCCAACTCACTACTTTCTCATGTACCTTGTTGACACTATGATATTGAAGAGTAAGAATACATGTCTTTTACTTTGTCATTTATGAAACTCACCCTTCATCCACATGAAGAGCTAATGGTTATATCTAACACTACACTATTCCAATGTTGTTACAGACTACAAAATCCCTATGAATGTCCTTTTAATGGAAGTAGGAGGAAAGACTGCAAATGTAAAAATGATTACCCAGCTGCTGGATACACTGTTTTCAGCAAAATAAGAATTGATCTCACTGCCATGCAAGTTAAAAGTAAGTGTGAAATCTCTATTCTTAAGACAATACAGCCTTCCATTTGCTACCGAAAGTCTAACAATATACAAGTAGATATGATTGCCAGGGAAATTGTTTTATAATGTGTATAACTAACATTCAAAGCTCATTTAGAGTTAATGTGGCTGTCATTTTTATTTCATTTATCTAGCAAAGCTTTTCTATTGCCAGTTACCAGGCTGAGGTCCTGAGTGTACAATATCAAATCAAGCCTATTTAATTCTCGTCCCTTTTCTTCTTTTTATACGGTTGCAAAAAAGTCTTAATGAAATTAAACTTTTTACCAGTTCCACACCAATGCCGTGAAGCTGAATGTAACAAGTAGCACCCAGCTCTTTGACCAGTATCACTTTATTCTTATTTGTTACCCTGTGAGTCAAGTTCTCACTATGTTGTCCATGTTGGTCTTGAACTTCTGGTCCTCATGTCCTCAGACAACAACACTACAGGCAAGCATGATGTGATTCTGATTCATGTCCTGTTAAAGACACAACTACTAATCTCTACATGGACCCTCAGTGCTAGCAAGACGTAACCTGTCGCTCTCTCTAGTGCTTTCCACCTCCCACTCTCCTCCATGCCAAACTCTTCTTCTCCTCTACTTTTGAATTTCTGAAATCTTAACATTCCCACTTCATTCATCGCTGATGATCTTCCTTCCTATTTTACTGAGAAAATAAGAACAACCCACAGGGATTTTCCACAAGTTCCAACCGCCACATCTACCAATCCACTAGAATTTTTTCCTGTACATGTGGAGGCTTCTTTTGCTTGCCATGCTTGGGTTACTCACGCCCTCATCTAAAGCAAACTCTGCTTGTAGCTTTGGTTTATTCCTTGTATCTACTCTCCTGCATCATTAATTCCTCCTCTTTGCTGGGCCATTTATATACTGCACAGAAAAATATGCTATTATTTCTTATTTTATAATTAAGAACAAACTCTTTCAACTATTTCCTTCAAGCTACTGTCCAATTTCTCTGTATTTTTTAATAGTAAAATTCTTTAAGGATTTATCAGTCCAACTCTCCAGTCTCTCTTCCCTTACCTTGTCCTGAACTCATTCAAATTGGTTTCTTCATGTTTCTTCCAGGAGATAGACTCTGCCAAAGTTGTAAGTGACTCCAACTCCAATAATAAATTCTTGGCTTCCATCTTATCTAATAAAGTAGCATTATTGGCTTCCAGGACACTACACCGTCATGGTTGTATGCCTTTGATGGCTAATGTTTCTCTTACCATTCTCACTTTTTCTCAACTTGGGCAACTACTCTTCATCTTCCACAGCATTGAATGCTGGGTGCTCATGCGGCAGTGCATATCTATACTTAAAACTAGCAATATCTTTAATTTAACCCTGTCTTCAACAAACATATAAAGTCCACTATCAAATTATACCAGGTGTGGGCAGGGGATTTAGCTCAGTGGTTCTGGGACCTGCTTGTATGCACAAGGTCCCTGGTTTAATGCTCAGTAACCATGTACAAAAATGCTAGATGCGGTGACTCATGCTCACAAGCAATCAGTACCACACACCACAGTGCTGGGCATGGTGGCTCATGCCTGTAATCCCAGCACTCAGGAGGCAGAGGCAAGAGGATTTCTGTGAGTTCCAGGCTTGCCCTGACTACATGGTGAGCTCAGGGCCAGCCTGAACTATAAAACAAGACCCTGTGTTTAATCCTTAACACCCAGTATGAAGATGGAAATGAGAATTTAGGTTATATTTAGATTGTAGGATAAGGAATATGGACACCTCCAAGAAAGAAGAATGCCCTTTACATCCCAAAGCTTCTCTGCTATGTAAAGAGAAGGAGGATACCAGCCATTTGCAAATCAGTGAAACAACTGACCAGAACCCAACCGTACTGACTCTTTGACTTCATACTCTCAACCTTTAAAATTGTGAGGAATAAACGTCTGTTTGTGAAGCTGTCCAGTCTGTAGAATTTTGTCAGGACAGCCTGACGTGTTTGCAGTACCTGGCAAATCTCATACTAGTTCATTCTCTAACTTGGTCCGAGTCTGCCTAACAATTGATATTCCTCCAAGTGTTGCACGCCTCCCCTGGCTTCCTATCTTGACTCTCCGCAGGTAAGGCAGGTGAGCTCATGAATTATATGATGTGTATCATTTCATTTGATCTTTTAGTCCTGAACTTTGCTCCAAGTTTCCAGACATTTCTCATCCCACTCAGTGAAATCTAGAGTTATTTCACTGACCAACAAAACTCAACATGATCCCTCACTGCCTTCTTCCCACTCTCCGTGCGCACTGTGCCCCAGAACACTGGGTCTCTGCTGTCTTTGAACACTAGACCGTCACCCTTATTGCTGCATCATCCTGAAATACTCATCCCATCTTTCTTTTTCTGGGTTACTCATTCATCCTGGAGGGCCTCTGCTGAAGTTCTCCTTCCTAATAAGTTCTCTTGCTTTGGAACTCACCCCCCTGCTGTATTTTCTGTCATAGCAGTTATCACCCCTAAGACACTCTAATAGCTACTTTAGTATTTTCACTCTCAGGTGGGATTCGGCCTCTTTTCCATAACTGTTGTGTTCACTATATCTGTGAGTGCCCAAGACAAGATAAATGGCAAGTCACTATTTCTTGAATCAGAAAGCTTCATTTTCCTCAAGAAGCTTCTAGGGACAGCTATTCTGCACAATTTCAAAAATAACTTTAAGACAGCCAGAGTGGGGGAGAGTAGTTTGAGGGAGAGAGAGAAAAGCATAAATAAAGTCACCAAGAGAGAAGCGTCTTAGTGACAGCACAGGGTAAAAGTCATCTAGTTCACCCAAGCTCGAGTGGAGGCTGAGGGGCAGTGGCTCGTCACAGAAGTCCCCGTGGACCAGGTCAGGACAAGCAGCGTGCACTGACTACAGGCATCTTCCCGATGGTAGCTGTGAAAAAGTTAGAAATCCAATGTTACAATTCAGGAAGAAAGTAATGCGAGTTCAATTTAGGGTACTGGGTCAGGAAAGAGCTATCTGAAAAAAATATTAAAGAGGTAATTCTAGAGGATGTTCTGAGAGAGGCAGTGTGGGAAATAATGACATGGACTATTTAGGAAGATATCCCAAATAACCAATGGGATGGTTGTATAGAGTTCAGTGAGACAAGAAATAAAGTGGATAAACTTGGAGAGATTCTGTTTTTGTTTTTAGTTTTTTGAGACAAGGTCTTGCTTTGTAGTTCAGGCTGGCCCTGAACTCACTACGTAGCCCAAGTTAGCCTGGAACTCAGAGCACTCCTCCTGCCTCTGCCTCCCAAGTGCTGGGATCACAGGCACAAACCACCATCCCCAGCATTGTAATATGTACTACCGGGGATTGAACTCGGGACCTCAAGCTTGCCAGGCAGATACCAGGACCACTGAGCTAAATCCCCAGCCAAGAGTTTATTCTTGTAGCTTGCATGTGTTAAATTAGACATACTTGTGGATTACCCAATAGTGATGTGTTATAGGAGTTGGGTATTTATGCTAGAACTCATCAGAATTAAATGGAGTGGATATATAAACAGGAGTCTTCATTGCACAACTGGTTTATGAAACTGATGCTATTGATTGTTCATTATGTTTCAGAGAGAGAAAATCATAGTTTGGAAGGCAGTTTATCAGATGAACATTCTTACATTAAAGAAAATTTGTTCATTGAAAGATATTCTATCTTATGAATTGTAATTATGCAAACATTTTTCTTAAACCTTTGAGCAAATTATACAAATAGATTTAAGACAATAACATGAAAACTGCATATTTGACAATAATGGCTGCATTATTTTTTTAATGCTATAAAACATTATTTTTTCATTTTCTAGCTACAGACCTTCTTTTCTCCCAGACACTAGTTGGGAAAGCAGTTCCATTTGCCACAGCTGGAGATTGCTATAGTGCTGCCAGATGCCCGCAGGTACTTCATATTTATTTGATTACTTTTTTTTCTCTTTGAAAAAAAAAAAGAGACAATATTTATCTTCATTCACTTTCTCGACCAGATCCTTATAAAAACTTCAGAATATACATAACATTTTATATATACCTTCATAAATACATATAAATATATATAAAACTACTTATCGTACTTTATTTCAAAGATTATAGATAAACAGTGGAGGAAAAATATCCTTGCCAGTATTGGATTTGTTTGAAAGCTCTTAGCAAGAATTTTAGATTTTTCAGGTGCTATTTCTTCCGTCTAGTATGTTTTAATCTTCCCACTTAGTTCATGGAGATGAGTGGGAATTCATTAAATAGTAAGGGAACAGATTGTAAACATGTGCCTTTCATATTGCTACAAACATCAATTACGTTGGCTGTCTCGGTCTGTGACGTTCTGCTGTAATTTAAATAAGTGTCCCCCAAGAGTCCGTGGGGACAGGCTTGGGGTGCAGGCCGGAATTCTGGAGGTGCTGTGAACCCTTAGGACACAGAGCTGGCCTACTGGGAGGTACCTAACGCATGGGGTGCCTCCTTGAAGGGGATTGTGGGACTCAGCTCCCGCTGCTTCCTGGCTTATCGTTTGAGCATTTGGTTTGACACACATCTCCTCCACGGTGGCTTCCCCAGAGACCTAAGCGCGTGGGACTTCCTAATCTTGGACATGAACCTCCAAAACCGTGGGCCAGAATGCTCCTTTTCTCTTTAAAAAGTGAACTGACTCAGGCATTTGCTTTTAGTAATATGACGCTGACTAGCACACACTCCAAAAATCACGTTCTAGTAGTGTCTCTGAGATGTACTGCCAGGACACGTCTATGTTTTTGTTCTTCGTTCAGCTTTATTTCTGGAGTCCTCCTCACATAACAAAACACATTTACATGACGTTCAAGGTAAAGTACGGTTCCTAGGAGATAATTTACTCTCATTTTTGAAAGGTATTTTACGTAGTCTGTACAAACGATATTTTTATAGCCAGGTGACGACGATACCTCTGTTGTGTCGATTCCCAGCTAGCTGGTTCAAGTCTCCCACCTGAGGTAGTAACTAACACACTGACTTCTTTTTGAAGAGAAGTTCCTGTTGGTTTGGCACAGCCCTCTCTTCTTGGAATTTCCCACTCACATTTTCATTTTATGACACAAAACTTAGATCTATGTTCTGATTATACTACATTTTCTATGTCATAAGAGACATGAAAGGATCAAGAGATTTTAAAATTAAAATCTGAAATGAGTAAGAAAGATTTAACTGAAATAAATGTGCAGATTTTAACTTAGGTTCAGAAACTCAAATAGAAGCTGGCAGTGTCGCGTGAAAGCCCCCCAGGTGTTCTATTTTACCGCCATGATTCCCGTGCGGGAATCTCAGAGGACAGAATAATTTATTAATGGCCAGGTAATATCATGAAGTACCAAAACACTACAATCTTAGGCTTTCAAAGTATTAATAATCAACACTGCAATATCATATTCACTCTTAAATTTTTTTTTTTTTTTTTTTTTTTAGGTTTTTTTTGAGACAGGGTCTCGCTTTATGGTTCAGGCTGGCCCTGAGCTCAGTCTCAAACTCGCATCACAGCAGTCCTCCTGCCTCTGCCTCCCCAGTGCTGGGATTACAGGCGTGAGCCACCACGCCCGGCACTGTGGTATGTGGTACTGGTTGCTGCTGGGTGTGGGTCTCCACACCCAGTATTGTTATGTGGTTACCGGGGAATCGAACCCTGGTCCTTGCGCTTGCAAGACAGGCGCCGGAACCACTGAGCTAACTCCCCGGCCCTCACTCTTAAATTTTTGCCTGTAAAAGATAACTTTTTAAATACCTAGGAATAGGAAGAGATCATTAAGGATAAAAAAGGAGAATTCAAAGAAAGTCTAAGAATGAAAGAGAGGGCATAATAAATATCTTTAAATATTTAAAAAGCATCCATGCAAGAAGAATAAGGCCATTTGTGCTACTCCAGGATAGTTGAGCAGGGCAGAAGACTCTCACTCAAAGTAAAAATTGATGGTCCAGGAAAGAGAATTTGAAATCTGGAACCCAAACAAATCATCGGTCTTCATCTATATTTTTATAGGTTGACCTTGTATCCTGTAAACTTACTGAACTTATTAGTTTCAATAGTTTTTATTCGGTTCCTGAGTATTTACTAAATGCATGATGTTCCCATCTGAAAATAAAAATAATTTGACTTCCTTTTTAGTCCTGGTGTCTTCGTTCTTTTAATCTTCCCTCTGTCTAACATTGACTAATTGCTCGGTGCAGTGCCGCATGCCCTTATGTTCTGACTTTAAATAAAGTTCCATCCTCCTTAGTGAGTATGTTAGCTGCAAGTGGCAACATCCTAAAAGTGCCCTTCTATTTCTAGTTTAAGTGTTGTTTAATGAAATAGTGTTGGATTTTGCTATATGGTTTTTCTGGATTAGTTAAGAGGATCTTGTGGCTCTTGGCCATTACTGTAGGAAATTATCATATTTCTCTCTGGCTGATTTTTATGTGTTGAACTTGCATTCTTGTTATGAGCCCCACTCAATTATGGTGTATCATTCTTTCTGTATATGCTGCCAGATTTAGTTTGCCAGTTTTTCTTCTCTCTATATAAGAGATATTTATTGTTCTCTCATTTCCTTAGCAGCACTGGCTTCCTTATACTAATCTTTTCTCTATAAGATTGCTGAAACAGTGGATTTTGACATGTTATACTGATTAGTGAGATCAGTTACACAGATCTCACTCCTGTATTTCTCCACATTTCCTTCTAATTTTTAATTGCAATTGATTTCTTTACCTTGCTTTCCTTTCTTAGCTTCTTTTTTAGCTTTTTGGACTTTTTTGTTTTTGTTTTTCACTGTATTTTTTCTTTTTAGGTTTTTTGAGACAGGGTCTCGCTTCGTGGTTCAGGCTGGCCCTGAGCTCAGCCTTAAACTCACATCACAGCAATCTTCCTGCCTCTGCCTCCCGAGTGCTGGGATGACAGGCGTGAGCCACCACACCCGGCACTGTGGTATGTGGTACTGGTTGCTGCTGGGCGTGAGTCTCCACGCCCAGTATGGTATGTGGTTACTGGGGAATCGAACCCGGGTCCTTGCGCTTGCAAGACAGGTGCCAGAACCACTGAGCTAACTCCTCGGCCCTGTTTTTCACTGTATTTCAACATAACTAAGCTTAAGAAATAGACTCATAATGCCAGGGATTTAGCTCAGTGGTTCCGGCACCTGTTTTGAAAGTGTAAGGGCCAGGGTTCAATTCCCTGGTAACCATATACCATACTGGGTGTGGAGACTCACGCCCAGCAACAACCAGTACCACATACCACAGTGCCGGGCGTGGTGGCTCACGCCTGTCATCCCAGCACTTGGGAGGCAGAGGCAGGAGGATTGCTGTGATGTGAGTTTGAGGCTGAACACAGGGCCAGCCTGAACTACAAAGCGAGACACTGTTTCAAAAAAAAAAGAAAAAAAAAAAAAAAAAGAAATACACTCATACTGGTTAAAAGAATTCAGTTTAACTTATTCTACACAATTTTAACCAAATAATCTGGTACATAGTTTAAGATTTTACAAAGGATTTGCAATCTGGTTTATTAGCTATCACAAATGTATAAAAGAGCCATCAAGTGCTGCTAAAGAAGGCAGCAAAAACCTTGAGAAATACACCTTTGATTTGCCACAGAAAAGTAACAGGGATTGCACCTTAAAGTTTATAAAACTGGTGCAACAAAACATTGTAATGTTACAATGCCAGTTTACAAAGTTCAGTAACTAACGGATGTGCAGGGGTGGGAGGGAGGAGCATAGGTATACATGTGGAACTGTAAAAGCTATCTGTTTGACACATATTGCATGTAGACTGTAAATCTACACAAACCAAGATTCAGACAACTCTTGAAATCTGAATTAACATTCTCAGCTCGCTTCATCTGCTGAGGTCAGTGAGAGACCTCAGCGCACTTAGCTTTTTAAGTTTTTCTCACCTATGCAAAGAAGAAAACTAAGTCTCTTCTCCAGCTTTTCAGTACAGCAGTGACAGGACACTACAGACAAGTATTCCTGCCGTTGTTGACATTCCTGGGCCCCATACGATGAGCTCAGTCTGGGTTTTAATTTTCACCTGCACTCATATGCCAACAGTCCCCAAAGTTAGTGAGCACAGGACTGACTTCAGAAGTGACTAAAATAAAATGACCCTTTTGGGAAAACTAGTACAGGACATCCGCCATCGCTGAGCGAAGCCTGGTCAAAGCAATGCAGCCCTTTATTAGGTTTATAATATATTCTATTATCTCAAGTTTATCACTAATTCCTAAGTATCGATTTGCAAATAGCATATCCATCTTTTGTTCTTTTATCAAAAGGGAAATCCTAGCTTCAATTCTACTGGAGGGAGGGGCACTAGAAAATAAGATTCAAACAGTTTCCTGCAAACATATTTTGCAGATGGAAGAACTCCCTACTGAACCAGAAGTTCTGATTACTAATATACTTTTCATTGAAACAATTTTTAGTAGGTACAAAGACACAGTATTTAGGCTCAGGACCTAACATAGGCCTGACAATCGAGTCCTTGTTTTCTGGAAGAAAGGCCTCAAGTCCCAAGCAGTTTCCAGTAACGTTTTTACAGATCAGCTTAACAAGGGGTTTTAATTTCCTTCATAGTTTTTTAGGATTCTAGTCTTAAAGACTAAAATGGAAGTTTATTCAGTTAAGTATATTTCTTTCCTTAGCATTGTGAAAGAGTCTGAAGACCACTTCCTCAAATGGATTCCCAGTGTCAAATCTTTTTGAATATAATGTAAAAGATAAGTTAGATAAAATGTGCTCATGCACATTAAAACTAGTCATTAGATTTAGCTAGCTTTATAATTTAACTTTATAACATAAATACTTACAGCTTAATCTCCTGCTGACAGTGATTGTCAGAACCTAGAATTCAACATTTCCAAATTCCCATTCATGCACACAAAACACACACCAACACCACACAACTCACTCCTCTTGTCTTGAGAGAATCTTCTGCTCCTTTAAATCTTTGGGCTCCCAGGGCCGGGGAGTTAGCTCAGTGGTTCCGGCGCCTGTCTCGCAAGCACAAGGACCCGGGTTCGATTCCCCGGTAACCTCATAACAATACTGGGTATGGAGACCCACACCCAGCAGCAACCAGTACCACATACCACAGTGCCGGGCGTGGTGGCTCACGCCTGTAATCCCAGCACTCGGGAGGCAGAGGCAGGAGGATTGTGATGTGAGTTGGAGGCTCAGCTCAGGGCCAGCCTGAACCACAAAGCGAGACCCTGTCTCCAAAAACCTAAAAAAAAAAAAAAAAAAAAAATCTTTGGGCTCCCAGACAATTCCCGGTTCAAATTCCTTTTAGCACAAAATTCACTCTCAGATTTTTTTACCATCTTATACGTTACTGTTTATCCTAATCTTTCATGTTGTACTGCCAAAATCTGAAAACTTCCTCAGAGAGACCCCCAGGTAAAGGATAATCAATGAAATGTACAGGGTTATTTTCAGAATGTGGGAGATCAGAATTCAAGATACTCTTACTGGAAATGCATTGTATCCTCCTATAGTGCACAGCTCCTAACAGTACCAAAAAATTCCTGGGAGACCATTTTGATAGCAGTAATTGCAGTAATTTTATAAAACACTCACCCAAATCATGTCGAAAAACACACACATGTGGGCCTATGTACACTTACATACATTTTTCTGGCATCACGACTCTTTATTCACAACAACTACACAGGAAGCCAGCATTCAGGTCATAACTCAAGTCTTTGGTTGTAAGTGAAAAACAAAAACTTCTGGTCCTAACCTAGGCTGTATGTGAGACCAGCCATACCTTGTAGTCTGCTGTGTTTGGAAGTTGCTTCCTTTTCTACTTTTGAGAAGGGTATCTGAAGAATTCACTTTTAAATTTTTAGTGGAATTCATGAATAAAATCATTTGCTGCTGGTTTTTCCTTCTGAAATTCTATTTAATTACTATTTCAATTTCTATTTATTTTGTTTATATCCAGATTTTCTAATCCTCCTCTTTCCTTCTTGTTTTCTCTCCTCGTTCCTTCTCTGCCTCCTCTTAAAGGTTTACCAGGTTGATTCGTTTTTTAAAAAAAACTTTGGCATTTGCTCATTTTGCTCTACTGTTTTCTATTTTTTTCCTTTCACTTGCTGTAAGTTTAACTGGCTATTCATGTTTGAGTACATCAAGGTGGAAGTTAGATTTCTGATTTGAAATTTTTTCTGTAATATATGTATTTACAATAATAAATTGATGTTTAAGCACTTGTTTTGCTGCATCTCAGCAGTTTTGATATGTTGTTTGTTTATTTTCATTCATGCTAAAGTATTTCCCATTATAATTTGTAATATCTTTTTTCAATCATTGGTTCCTTGAGCTTGGTGTTTCATTTCCAAATATTTTGAATTTCCTTCTGTTTTTTATTTCTGCTTTCATTCCGCTGTAGTTGGAGAACACATTCTGTATTATTTCAATCTTTTTAAATTTGTGAGGCTTGCTTTATGGGGAAGCGTATGGTTTATCTTCAAGAATGTTCCATGTATGCTTGGAAAGAATGTGGTTCCGTTGTGGGTGGAGTGTTTTCTACGCCACGAGGCTTGTGAGTTTTCACTACTTGCTAATCTTTTCTTGTTGATCTTCTGTTTCATTGTTCTGTCCACTAAAGCCACAAAGATTATTGCTGAGTTTCTCATTTCTTTCTTTAGTCTTGTTTCATGTACTTTGTTTTGTGTCCTTGACCTCAGGGTTTTATTGTACATGATCATTTGTTTATATTTATTATAACTTCCCAAGACACTTAGGCTTTTATCCTTGTAAAGTATGCCTCTTTGTCAGCAGTATCTTTTTAAAGTTCGATCTATCTACTTTAAAATTATCTCTTGTGGCCTCTTCAGCTCTCTTAGAATTTCCATGAAGCCCATACATATTATCTTTTTCTTTTTTAGTATGCGAGATGGAGTTGTACTGAACTATGGATCTATATTATTATTTTTACAGTTTTTTAAATTTTGAGTCAAAATCTTGCTGTGTTGCTAGGTTGCCTTGGTCAGGCTTAAAGTTGTAATTCTCCTGCCTGGAACTTCACGCTCAGCTTCCTGACTTTCAACACATCTTTGGGACTTACAAGTATGTCCTATACTTTATTGGGTATCTGCTTTTTAATTGCTTTACTTAAAGTTATAGATATGTCTGGTTTTATATACATTACTTATTGTCCTCTACAGTTACACCTGTCTTTTCCCTCCAAAACAGTGAGGAAGAACTGTGAAGTTAAAATTTCAGCATTTTAATTTATTTCATTCTTTAAAAAATTTCTTTCTTAATTACTATTATAGGACTTACAATATATCTCTTATGAGAGCCTATTTCAGATTTATGCTAGAGAAAACGTTCACATTGGCAGTGATGTACAGGAACAGTTTGTCTGTATACAGCACTTCTTGTTATCAGCGGGAGATGGTTCCAGGACTCTTCATGCAAACCCAACTTCGTGGGTGCTCAAGCCCTCACAAAACAATGTCGTATTTGCTCACTGCATGTGCATTTCCTGTCATGCAATTCAAATCTTCGGCCTACTTGTAATACTTCACACAGTGTAAGTGCTACATACATGGTTGTTTCACTGTGTTTTTTAGAGAATAAAATCAAGGAAGAGAGTCAACATTTTCTACATGGTAGTGTCTTTTTCAAATATTTTTGATCTACAGTTGCTTGAATACATGGATGCAGAATCCATGGATATGGAAAAGCAACTCTGTGGCCTGTTACTTCTTCCTCTTACTGTGTGGTGTTTGTCAGACATCTATAAGTGCCACCACCTACATTGCCATATATATTTTATATATTTTATAATATACTGATAGAAGATTGTCTTACATAAGTTCGTCTCAGAGAATATGAAAGAAAAGGGAAATAGTATACGCTCTTAGAGTTTGTTATGTGAACCTTCTTTTGTAGCATTTCTGGCCTCTTTATTTCTTCCCATAGATATATCATCTGCTGTCATTTCCTTAACTCCAATACAGCTTTGTTTCCACTTGTCTCATTTATGCCCCTATTTTCAAATGTTTTACATTTCTGCATAATTCAGACCAATAACATGGACATATAGGTTCTGTCATTGCTTTTAAATAAAGTAAGAGGAGAAAGGAGAAGATATAAGATGTTGGCATAATTTATAATTACCTATATGCTGTGATTTCTCCTTTCTCCGTGAGGACGAGATACACTCACATCATTTCTGAAGCATTTGTGGAACGCAAAGCCCTTTTCCAGAAGTCGACTTTACTGGACATAGTGATCTACACTGTAAAGGGCAATATCCATCTCTATTCAGTCTTTATTTATCTGCTTCAGGCTACTGTTACCAAAAATACAAACTGTCCATTACTTTCCAAGATAGTCTGCCAAATGCATAAACCAGATTCTGTGTTAAATTACACAGTATTTTCATGTATCCCCTCCAGATGTTAGATGTCACAGAAAGAACTTGTTCTGTTGTTTGGGACTCATCAAAACCACATCCTTGGTGTGTGCACAGGACTGAGCCCCCCAGGCCATGAATGATAAAAAGAGGATGGCTCCATGTGGCTTTCTTTAGGAAAAATAAACTTGGCCACACTGGAAAGTGAAATGAAGTTACAGAGTGGGATGTGACTTTAGAATCCATATGTCCAAAGTAGAGTAAATGTTCACAAACCACAGCAATTTTTGAAAAGCATTCAATGTACATTTCTTTGACTGGCTTAAACTAATATTTAATTACACAAGAATAAAGAAAGTAATCAGTCAATGCCAATGGACCATGACCAATATCTGCTTTGAATGTTTAATTAGCTATTACATATTTTGATGGATATCCTTTATTATCAAGAGGTAGTAGAGTTTAATGTATGTACATCTGTAAGATCTACTTCTTGATTCTATTGTTTAGGACTTCTCTCTCCTTTTTTCCCACTGAGTTTGTCTTGATACTGAATTTGGTGTACTAAAATTTCTTATTATTATGGGATGTATATCTCTGTCCTTTTGTATCTCATAGTTTTTGCTTCATAAAAGTTGGTGCTGTATCATTCATTCATAATACTTGTGTTAAATTTTGATTGTGGGTTATGTAGTTTTATCACTTCTTTTCCATGTATTATGATTTGGAACCTTAATATTTCTTTGCTCCTTATTAGAACTACACCAGCTATCTTTTTTCCCCCCTTTAATTTTCCCTTACATTTCACTTTTCTTCAATTCTTATTCTATTAATGTTTGAGTACATTATGATTATATTCCATGTAGGGAGTTGGCTTCTGTACGTAAAACATTTTCTTTATTTTTTTATCCCTGTTTACTCTCCTGCAACTCCTCTCCCTTTACTGCTTGTATTTCTTCTCAGTTGCAAAAGATCTAGCTCTCTGTTTTCTATTATCTCTTTTGATATCAACTGCTTGTTTGGTTTTGTTTTGGTATGTGTGTATGTGTGTGTATGTGTATGTGTGTGTGTGTATGTGTGTGTGTGT
Source organism: Petromus typicus (assembly GCA_004026965.1). Taxonomy (NCBI): domain Eukaryota; kingdom Metazoa; phylum Chordata; class Mammalia; order Rodentia; family Petromuridae; genus Petromus; species Petromus typicus. The sequence continues at coordinate 234 of PVIR01028930.1, read as the reverse complement.
GTGCATATGTGTGCATTTTCCATCCTTTTATTTTACTTTTCACTTTGTTTTAGCTATGTGTTCTTTATATAGCATACATTTTGGGCTTCTTTTGCAAGCTAATTGGAATCTTGTTTTCTTTTCTTCTTCTTCTTTGTTTTCTTTTTTTTGAGACAGGGTCTCGCTTTGTAGTTCAGGCTGGCCCTGAGCTCAGCCTCAAACTCACATCACAGCAATCCTCCTGCCTCTGCCTCC
>PVIR01028929.1:0-21454 GCA_004026965.1 Petromus typicus | reverse complement strand
TTTTTTTTTTTTTTTTTTTTTAGGTTTTTTGAGACAGGGTCTCGCTTTGTGGTTCAGGCTGGCCCTGAGCTCAGCCTCAAACTCACATCACAGCAATCCTCCTGCCTCTGCCTCCCGAGTGCTGGGATTACAGGCGTGAGCCACCACGCCCAGCACTGTGGTATGTGGTACTGGTTGCTGCTGGGGTGAGTCTCCACACCCAGTATTGTCATGTGGTTACCAGGGAATCGAACCCAGGCCCTTGTGCTTGCAAGACAGGCACCAGAACCACTGAGCTAACTCCCTAGCCCACAAGGTCATAAGTTTGATCCAGTGGAAGAAAAAGACTTGAGTGTGATGGTGGTCTATAAACCTAGGTCTCAGGAGGGGGAGGCAGAATTATGAAGAGTTCAAGGCCAGTCTGGGCTGCATAGTGAGATTCGGCCTCCATCATAAATAGAATACAAAACGGGAAGCTCTGAACAGTGGCACAAGCTGTAATCCCAGCATTCTGGGAGGCTAAAGCACACAGACCACAAGTTTGAGCCCAGCTTGGGCATCTTGGTGACTTAAGAGAGTCCCTGTCTCAAAAAAACTAAAATGTGCTGGGGTGCAAGCTCAGTGCAAAGGACTTGGGTTCAATCCCTAGCACCGCCCCCTCCATAAAATAGGGGGCGGGTTGCTGCTCTGAGGGAGAGAATATGCTTGACCTTCTCCAGGGCAGAGTTCAATCTCCAGCACCAAAGACATAAAACAAAAAAATGCTGCACAAGATGACACAGGTACAAGTTGAAAAAGCCCCAGGCCACACTCAAGTTGGCTAGGCCCGAGGCTGGCTGGTAGGGGCTCTGAAGGTACTGGGTGTCCTCCTTCTATTACACAAGACAATGCTGGTCCAAGAGAGAAACGCTGACTTGATGACTTTGAAATCGAGAAGCACACTTGCCCTTCCTTGTTTTGTAATGTGAGCCAATCATGTTCGCTCTGGAGCCAAGTTAGAAAATGATTTCTGTCTGCACAGCAAGGAAAAGCACTAACAGGGTGAAGAGACAACCTACAAGATGGGGAAAAAAAATCTGTCAGCTACTTCTCAGACAAAAGACTGGTATCTAGAACACAGAACTTAAAAAATTAGATTCCTTCCCTCGCAAAATTGTAAAGACCCAATTAAGAAATGGGCCTCTGAAATGAACAGACTTCTCAGAGGAAGAAATATACATGGTCAATCAACGTAAGAAAAAATGTTCAACATTTTGAGAAATGCAAATTAAAGCAACACTGAGATTCCATCTCACTCCAGAAAGAATGCTTATCATGAAGAAATCGACCAGCAACAAATGCTGGCCGGGCTGTGGGGGAAAGGAACCCTTCTTCACTGCTGGCGAGAGTGTAGACTGATACATCCACTATAGAAATAAGTATGGCAAGTCCGCAAAAAACTAAGTAGAAATTTCATTTGACCCTGCTATTTTCCTGCTAGGCATCTTCCCAAAAGTTAAAGATATCACTACAATGATATATGCACACCCATGTTTATAGCAGTGCAATTCATAATAGTTAAATCCTGGAAGTGCCCTATATGTCCTTGAACAGATGAGTGAATTTTTAAAATGAGGTATTTCTACACAATAAAGTCTTATTCTGCCAGAAGAAAAAATAAACTTAGGTCATTTGTAGGAAAATGAATAGACCTTGAGACTATAATGTTAAATATAAAGTAACTCATACAAATAAACTTAAATATCACATGATTTCTCTTATATGAAAAACATATAGATAATAGGAAAAAAGAGAAAGGAAAAAAAAAAGGTATTGTACTTCAGTCCAGAGAATGTATCTTAAAAGTATACCCTAGGCCAGGTATGGTAATACAGCCCTGCAACCCCAGCCTTTGTGAGGCTGAGGCAGGAGGATCACAAGTTTGAGGCCAGCTGAACTTCACAGTGAGACTCTGTCTCAAAATAAATAAATAAATAAATAAATAAAAGTGTGCCTTGACTGAATGCAATTGTCATATATGTTTGGTATGTTCTTTGGCCTATTAGTCTGGTTTTCAATCTTCATATATAATTAACTTTATAAGGGCTTATAAATAAATGCATCTGATGTCAAAAAAAACACGCGAACGGCAAGGGGAGAAAGTAGGGAAATCAAATGTGTTATATACATGTACCAATCCCCTACCATGAATGTAATCGTTATGTACTGCAAATGTGTACTCATAAAAGTCAAAATAAAAATAATGTAAAAATTAATGTTGAAAAATTTTTAAAAATTATTTTGTCACTTGCATCCCTTGTAAACCTAAGTAATAACAGTTCCTTGCCACCGTGTAACATATACATACACGTGTGCACATGTACTCATTTAGTCACTATAATGCACACATCCAATATACAGACCTTGACACAACTCAGTGCACATGTCTTTATTTCTGGATGCTATAAAAGAACAAACTAAAAAAAACACACACCCATCAGGCATGATGGCACACCTGTAGCCCCAGCACTCACGAGCCGGGAAGATCACTGGGAGCTGGAGGCCAGCCTGGGCTGCACAGTGGCTTCAAGCCCAGCCTAGACTATTCAGTGAGACCTTATTTCAAAAACGGAAGAAAAAAAATACCACCCCCCCAACCAAACACCTGTGGCTTCCCCAAAGCACTGTAACCCTATGTCCCCACCCTGATAAATAGAGACTTCCGTCTGTCTGTCTGCTCACCCTCCCACCCCATAACCCCTCTGCTATAGATGTACTCTGGGTATATATTACTCTACTCGGCAATAGACATCTCCCGAAAATAGAATTCCACCCTGCACCTCTGCCCTGGCCCAGTGTCCCCGGGAACGCTGCTCAGACCACCCGCCACTGCAGCACGCTGGTGTCCTTGCCCCCGGTGGTCAGGGTCGCACTGTCATCCCACAAGAAGGCCACATTCGTCACATGGCTGCTGTGTCCACCATACTTGTGGCTGAGGGCCTGTAATAGGAGAGAAGCCAAGAGGTCAGACGAGGTATTGCCACTGAGGTCTTCTTGTCCTGTTTTTTTCTTTAGTGGTACTCGGTATCAAACTCAGGCCCTTCACATTATGCAAGGCAGGCACAGTGCCACTGAGCCAAAGCCCTAGCCCTATGTCCGGTTTCTCTGTTTACTAACCCGGCCTTGAGAACCAATGGAGTGGGCCAGGGATTTAGCTCAGTGGTTCCATGCCTGCCTTGTAAGCGCAAGATCTCAGGTCCATTCCGTAACCACATAAACAACATCGGGCATGGCAACTCAGACCCACCAGCAATCAGTATCATATACCACAATGCCCCACATACCACAATGCCAGGTGTAGTGGCTCATGCTTGTAATCCCAGCACTCAAGAGGGCAGAGGCAAGAGGATTGCTGTGGGTTCCAGGCTCTCCTGGGCTACGTAGTGAGCTCAGGGTCAGCCTGAACTACAAAGCGAGACCCTGTCTCACAAAACTAAAAGAGATTATAGTACCTAATGTATTAGCTAAGGCAATTCTTTAATTTGTTATGAAATTTTATTTTTTCATAGAATTAAGAAGATTGTTTTTTAAAAGTTTTTCTGAGTATGTTTTTTTCTTTCCTAGTACTGGGGATTAAACTCAGGACCTTGCACGTGCCAGACAGGTACCAGGCTGAGCTACATTCCTGGCCTTTTATTAATATTTACTTGTATTATATCAAAATAAAGTTGTTTTTGTTTTGTTTTGAGACAGGGTCTCACTTTGTGGTTCAGGCTGGCCCTGAGCTCAACCTCAAACTCACATCACAGCAATCCTCCTGCCTCTGCCTCCCGAGTGCTGGGATTAGTCGTGAGCCACCACACCTGACACTGTGGTATGTGGTACTGATTGCTGTTGAGTATGAGTTATCATGCCTGGCATTGTTGTATGCCAGGGGATGTTGTATGTTACTGGGGATCGAACCTGGGCCCCTGCGCTTGCAAGGCAGGTGCCAGAACCACTGAGCTAAATCCCCAGCCCCAAAATAGAAGTTTTTCAAATTAAAAAACTAAAACCCAGGCTGGAAATCTTAGTGACTTAGTGAAAACTTGTCTTTAAAAACATTTAAGGGCGTGGTGATGGACACTTATAATCCCAGCATTTGGGAGACTGAGGCAGGAGAATCACTGTGTGAGTCTGAAGCCAGCCTGAGCTACACAGTGAGTTGAAGGCCAGCCTGACGTACACAGTGAGACCTTGTCTCAAAAAAGTAAAAAGCCCTGGGTTGAAGAGCATAAAAAGAATGAGGTGTGCTCAAGGGAGAGGTTGATCCTAAAGAGACACAAGGAGATGCATGCACTGTTTGGATCCTGATTTGGAGACAAGCAAGGGCATCTGAATATGGACTTGTTACAGGATCCTATTAAGAAATCAATGTTGATTCCATTTCGGTACCACCAAAAAGATGACGGCTAATGGATAAATAATTGGCGCTTTATCGATCAATCTCTAAGAATTAACCACTGCTATTTGCAATAAGGATAACTCTTGTAGACACAGTGTTGAGTAAAAAAAGAAGTTGTTTGGCGCCTGCAATCTTGACTAGTCGGGAAATTGAGGCAAGATCATCTTAAATTCAAGGCCAGCTTGGGCAACTTGGCCAGAGTGTCTCACACACACACATGCACACAGAACAGCTCAGTGGGACACTGTCCCTGGGTTTTTATACCAGTATTGAAAGACGGAGGAGAGGGGAAGAGAGGAGGGAAAGGAGAGAGACGTGGGGTGGAGGAAAAAGGGCAGAACAAGAACAGGGACACTGGTATGTCAAATCTAGCAGCAGCGGACCACAGGTAACAGGGACAGAGGGATCACGGTGCCATATTCTCTCTGTTTTTCTGAGACACGCTGTATAGCCCAGGCTGGCCTTAAATTCACAGCCATCCTCCTGCCTCGGCCTCCACGCAGAGGGTGGGGATTACAGGCACACCACCACACCCTGCTCTGCTTTTATATACAAAAACTGCCTAGGAGAATGTCAGCAATGGAGCTCAGGGGTGCCCCACCTGCCCGGCAAGCCAAGGTCCTGAGTTCAATCCCAGTACCAGGACAAAAACAAGAACAAACCGAAAAAACAAAAACAAAATGTTGTAACAGCCAGATACGGCGGTGCATAACTAAAATACCAGCACTTGAAGGCCAGCCTGAACTGCATAGTAAGGTCCTGCCTCAAAAATAAGTAAACAAATAAAATTAAAATTGAAAGGGTCAGGAATCCAGCTCAGTGCAAAGGCCCAGGGGCTCAACCTCTAAAACAGTGGAGCAAAACAAAACGCTTCCTTCGGAGGCTTTGCTGCACAGAACCAGCTTCCCACTGAAAATGGGTGTGAGCAGCATTTCTGTCTCAGGCAACGGCTCTCATCAGCAGCTTTGGCAGGGTTCTGGCTCCAGGGGGAGTCGCACATGCTGGGATCCAAAAACCTCAGGGCTCCAGCATCTGCAGTCAGCACCACACTTAGAATGGGCACAACATTAGCACGAAGGAAGTTCACCGACCTTGAGGTTAAGAAAGGTCCTTGAGGAGAAGTCCACTGTCCTAGCTGTACAGTTGGGGAAACTGATCCCCAAGGGGAGGAGGCTGGACCAGATAGACTGGAATCTTGCCCCAACCTTTGCTGCTACCTCCAGCCCCCACCCGGCCCCTACGGGAACTCACCCGAGGCTGGCAGCACGGGTAGCTGAACAGGTGGACTTTTCCAAAGTCGTCCGCAGAAGCCAGCAGCTTCCCATCGTGAGAGCGTGCTACAGCATTGATATCAGTCCCATCGGCACCCTCGGACCAGATCCCTGCGGGAAAAAGGATGGAAAAGGCAGCTGGTGCCGAGGGCCCCGGCCCCAGTTCTGGCCTCCTTCCTCTCTATCCTGTCTCTATCAAAGATGGGACTCAAGATGATCTGCTGTTTTGTTTTTTGAGACTCGCTATGCAACCCAGGCTGCCCTCAAATTGGAGAGGATCTTCCTGCCTCAGCATCCTAAGTGCTGGGATTACAGGCCGCCCTGGGGCCTTCTTGAATCTCTCCCAAATTCTGTCATTTGTGGGTGTCTGCAGGTGCTATTCCCTTTACCTACAGGCCATTTCCACTGGCACACCACAAAGCTCATTCTCCACTGGTCCTCACTCAGACACCTCTCCCTCCCGAATCCCTCCCTGACTTCCTCCCAATACTGCCAATTCTCCCCGCCCAATTTCCAGTTCCAGCTCCACCCACTCTGCATCATCACTGGCTGAGGATAAGGATAAGTATGTCTTCCTAACTGGACTGTGAGCTCCAGAAAGCAGGCTGGGGGTGGTTAGGGTCACCACTGTCCTAGCACTGCCCTGCCCGGGACCAGCACAGGGCACACAATTGGCATGTGTAGACTGCCTTGGGGCAGAATGAACCTCTTTCTCCTGTCTTACTATGTAGTCCAGGCTGGCCTGGAACTAAATCAGGCAATCCTCCTGCCTCTGCCTCCTGAGCACTGGCATTATAGATGCACACCACCACAACCAGCTGTCTAGGATGACGCCTGGACTGCTATCCTCAGCAGCAGCTCTCTCATGACAGAGCTTACCGAACACCCCAAAGCCCAGGACACAAGTCGCCGTGGCCCACTCCACATTCCGCACCACATCTGCACTGGTGATCTGCTTACAGGTGGCAACATCCCCTGGGACAGAAAATTGGGGGTGCTCAGGGCCCGAAGAGCCACGGCTAAATCCATCCAGTCCATGGCAGCGGGCACCAAGGTCCAGGACTGAGGGCCTAGTATCACCTCCATACCCACTGAAGGCTTGGTTCTGGGTCCAGACAACTCCAAATCCAAGCAGGGACATCTGTTTAAAAACCTACATCCCAACCAACCAGAAAGGGAGGACTGCTTAAAAGCTGGGCCCCAAAAGACAGGAAATCAGAAGGCCGAGGTCTCAAGCCTCTGCTGCCCTGGCAGAGACCAAGTCTGTGTCAATCACACGTGCAAATGAAGCCCAGGAAGAAAGGGCCACTCTGGGCTCGGAACTCACAGTACAGAATCTCGTAGTCTCCGGAGTTTGTGACAAAGCAACTGCTGTCCTGGGCCCAATCCAGATGGGTGATAAAACTGGAATGGCCCTGCAGGGGATGCAAGGGACAGTTAGAGCCGTACAGGACAGAAGCAAAGGATGAGAATTAGATCAGGAAGAAGGCAAAACACAGAGGTAAGGTGAAAACACAGAGGGCTAGAAAAAGAATGCACAGTATTTTGGAGTGTGGGGGCGGGGCCAGACTATCAGGGGCGGGGCCAGACTGGATGAGCAGAGCTGACAAAATGTGCTTAGAACGTGTGGGCGGGGCTAGACAAGGGGTGGGGCTACACAGAAGGTGTGCTTAGAACATAAGGGGCGGGGCTAGAGGGGTCTGGTTCAGATGCAGGGACAAAGCTATATGAAGGGGTAGGCTTAGTGTGGGCGGGGCTACACAAAGGGCGTGACACAGGAGGGGGTGGGGCAGACTAAGACTCCTTGAGATGGCCAGGGCAGTCGGTTGAATGCTGAAGTTGTGCTCCCTTGAGGTAGAAAATTGGTTAATTCTGCACCCTCTGGGTGGGTTGGTGGCACGGGCGGGGGGCCACTGCCCACTCACCGAGCACTTGCCCAGGCGGCTGACCTTGCGGCCGCCCTGGTCCACCGTGTACACGTACACCAAGTTGTCGTGGGAGCCCACGGCCAGGTACGCCCCGTCTGGGGGAGGGGGAGGGGCCATGAGGAGGCACCCTGGCCCCGCCCCCTCCTGTCCCGACTCAGCCCCTCCTTAGCAGCCCCAGGCACCACCCTGCTACAGTCTCTCCCAAGCCTCGGAGCTGGGTCTCTGTCCCCACTCCTGGCAGTCACTGTCCCTTGCCTCTGGGATTCCAGGTCCCTGCCTCACCTGGGGAGAAGCTGACCACTGAGATTTGCTCATTGCCATCAGTGTGGATAGCCACCAGGTCATTGGTCTCGGTGTCCAGCAGCAGCCATCTTTAAAGGGAAAGCGTGAGGAAAGAGATGAGGTGACCTGCTGGGTGGGAGAAACAACCCTGAGGCCTGAGGGAGGGAGCAGGGCCCCAGCGGGGATGCAAGAGAGGTGACAGCAAAGGCACACGGGAGAGATGAGGGCCTCATTTATGTCTACTTGGGATTGTAGAGGGGACAGGGACAAGGACCAGTTCCCCGGAACCAGGAGGCCTGCCTCAGCTTACCTGCCAGTCACTGTGCCCACAGCTAGCACGGAGCCACTGGGGTGAAAGCCAGCAGAGCGGGCGGGGTCCTGAGGAAGAAGAATCAGCAAGGCTGAGAGCTGCTGCGGGCCTACATCCAGGGAGCCATTCTCCCGCCTCAGAGCCAGTGCTGGGCCAGCCAGAGGAGAGGGTCCTCCCTCCACCGTGTTCCCGGAACCTGCTGCCCATCTACCTCCCATCCCCCTTTCCTGCACGCGGGAACCACGGAGCTAAATCCCTGTTCACAAGGTCATGCTGAACCCTGCCTGTTCCTCTGTCCGCGTCCTTTCTTATTCCTGCTCTAAATCCCCACAGCTCTTCTCCATCCAAAATGACTCCCTTTAGGTAATTTCCTAGGAGTGGAACAGTTGGGATACAAGGGATCCAGTTTTAAGACTTCTGATATATAATGCCAACTTGCCTTCCATAAAAGCATATCAGCTTCCCCACTGTAATAAATAAATAAGGCACCGTGGATTCAGACATGGGTTCAAACTGTCTCCCACAGTTCCTGGACATGAGTAATATCAAATAAATGACCTCAATTCCATCCTCTGGCAAATGGAGATCGGCATACATTCTCCTGGATTGCTACAAACTAGCTGGAAAGTGCTTACAGTGGTAAATAAGGGCCCACCGGAAGCACTCAATAAAAGCTGTGGTTCTAACTACACTGCCACTGGGAAAATGCTTTCATCTTCCTAAACTTGATTCCAAGTGGGACTTAGCATCCTTATTACCTTGAACAACCACAGCTGGGAAGGGTGGAGCACACCTGTAATCCTAGGACTCTGGAGGCTGAGGCAGGAAGATAACCAAAAGTCTAGGCCCAGCCTGGGCTATATAGTGAGTTTAAGGCCAGCCTGAACTACATAGTGAGACCATGTCTCAAAAAATCAAAACAAAAAACAGCAAGCCAGGCTGAGCTTGAACTTGTGATTCTCCTGCCTTATACCTCCCAGAGTTCTGGGATTACAGGCATGTGCCACCACACGGGGCCCAACAGTACGATCTCGAAATCACTGATTCCTGAGTGCTCACCCTCCTGATGGCAGAGGCTGCCACGGACATTTGGTTCCATAGTGGAATTCTGGGTTTCATTTCATCAAGAACCCACTCCTCTGGCTCCACCAGGAAAGTTAGCAAGGGCTCAAATCTCTGTATTAAATATCATTCTGCTAAAGACATCTGTGTGGTCCTGTGGTCCCTGCCCTTACCTCGATGATCCTGCTCCACAGGGGCTGGTGGGACTCCGAACACCAGAGGTGTACCAGCTTATCCTGCCCGCACGTCACAAACTGTGCCCGGCTGGGGTGTGTGGCCAGGCCCCACAGTTCTTCCACATGGCCCTGGGCAAGAAAGGCAGAGTACAGGATGGAAACTGAGGCCCAGTCCCTTCTCCACCCATCCTGAGTCAGAACCCCACACCCCAACTTGTCCTAACCAGGGTGACCCAGGGAAGACCTGGCCCCCCACAATCAGCTGCTTCCTGTCCCCTGCGGTGGATCAAGGCCAATCCCACACTTCCCCTGCCCCTGCTTTTCTCTTTGCACAATAGGAGCTAGGCAAATGTGGTGCTCGGCCTCTTGAGTCCTCCAGATGGCACTCACCCTGGCTAAGTACATCCTCGGGCTCAGGCTCCAAGCCTCAGGGAAAACCCTCTGGCAATGGGCCTGGCCTCTCAGAGAGCACAGAAGTCTGGGACCTCCGGGAGGGTGCTTACCCTCAGCTCTCATGGTCTGTGGGCAGCCAGTCACTGGGTAGTGATTTCTACTTGGACCCTCAGGGGTTTTTTTTTAAGGTTTTTTGAGACAGGGTCTCACCTTGTTCAGGCTGGCCCTGAGCTCAGCCTCAAACTCACATCACAGCAATCCTCCTGCCTCTGCCTCCCGAGTGCTGGGATTACAGGCATGAGCCACCACGCCTGGCAGTATGGTATGTGCAGTATGGTATGTGTTCCTGATTGCTGCTGTGGTGAGTCTCCACACCCAGTATTGTTATGTGGTTACTGGGAATAGAACCCTGGCCCTTGCACTTGTAAGACAAGGCGCCGGAACCACTGAGCTATATCCCCCGCCCATTGGAGCCTCAGTTTTAACTGCTATGAAATGGGCCCACCTAGCACTGCCAGAGTCACTCAAATCGGCACGGGAAGAAAGTGCTATACGTTAAGGTTCGTTCAGGGCAGAGGTTCAGGAAATGGAAGTGGCTGTTATCAATCAGCAATCATGAGTATGTTTGCAATCATAAAAATCATGATAATAATATCAAGCTTTTTTGTTCATTTTTTTGAGACAAGTTTTCACCGTGTAGTTTAGGCTGGTTCTGAACTCAGCCTAGAACTCAGCAATCCTCCTGCCTCTGCCTCCTGAGTGCTGGGATTACTGTGGTATGTGGTACTGACTGCCGGTGGGCATGAGTCATCACGCTCAGCATTGTTGTATGTGGTTACTAGGGATCAAACCAGGGCCCTTGCACTTGCAAGGCAGGTGCCAGAACCACTGGGTTAAATCTCCGGCCCTTGAACTGGCCTTAAACACACTACGTAGCCAAAGCTGACCTGGAACTCACAGCAATCCTCCTGCCTCAACCTCCTGAGTGACAGAATTACAAGCGTGAGCCACCATGCCAGGGCACAAGATTCACTGTCATAGAATTATAATATAGTTCTGCTATATTAACCTAATTAATAATATAATAAATAAGATTATTATTAGAGGCCTCTAAGGACCCTTCTGGCTTTGGGACATCTAGAAAATCCCTCTAGCCTTCACTTTCTTGTTTTTTCTTTTTTTGGGGGGTTGTAGCAAGGACTGAACTTGAGATCTCATGCTTGCAAGGCAGGTGCCAGAACCACTGAGATAAATCCCCAGCCCTATATTTTATTCCTTCTTTTTTTTCCTGCCATACCAGGGATCGAACTCAGGACCTTGTGTTTGCCAGGCAGGTAATGTAACCACTCAAGTACATCCCTGGCTCTCCTTTTTTCAGTTCCTAGGTGGGTTTTAAGTGGGTGGGGGCAGGGATGTGTGATACCAGGAAGGGTGCAAGGGGCATCTGAACTCCAAGAAGAAATGAGGGAGACCCAGGAGGGCCTCCTAGATCCTTAGAGCTAAAGCCCTGGGCATGTGTGACCCAATGATAGCATGACAACCTGCCAGGCCACTTAGCAAGCAGAGAAGAGGATGCCACCTCCTTGAGGACAAGAGGCAGCCTGGGCAGGGGGACCCACGGCAGGGAGCAGTCAGACCTCAGGGTGCTGTGAGGAGATGAAAATGGGAATCGGACAGACAGGAAGAGCAGAAGACGTAGGAAGGGTGGAGGCACAGAGATGCCCACCTGGACCAGCAGTGAGAAGCCCATGTGCATGGAGCCCTGCAAGATGGAGTTGCGGGTTGTCCCCACGTACAGCGTGTCTTCCCGGCCCTCGGCCACAGTGCGCACGGGGCCAAAGTCCTCGGGCACCTGGGGACAGATGTGGACACACTTCATCAGGGGTGGGGACCGACAAGAAGGTCTGGTGTCAGGCGTGTGTGTGTGTGGGGGGAACCTCTCCTCACCTCCACCTCCTGCAGCTTGCTGTAGTCAGAACCCCAGAGGATCACCCGCCGGTCACGGCCCCCTCCGGACACCAGTGTCCCGTCCCGCAGGGCGCACAGCCCAAACACGCCACCGTCATGGGCACCCACGACTGCCTGTGTGATGCGGTTTCCACCTGCAGGATGACCAGGAGCAGGGAGCAGCATGGAGAAGCGGACTGGAGTCCTAGAAGCCCTTCAAACTCAAGCCTGTGTCCATCTTTCCGTTCTTCTGCCTGCCCTTCCACCCATCCTCCACCCATCTGCATTATCATCTGAAGCTAACATTTACCCATCCACCTTACCTACATGCCTTCACCTGCTCACCTGTCTCCTGGTCTGTCCATCCAACTCTCTACCCACTCATCCACCCATCTATCCATGGACGCAGCCACTTCCTTCTGTCTGCCCATCCTTCATCCATCCATCCACTTGAACATTCACCTCTTCATCAGTCAATCCTTCCTCTTACCCAAACCCACTCATTTCATCTACCCACCAAATGTTGATGTGCCCATCAATCATTCATCCATTAACCCACTTAATTCACAAATTTTTTTTTTTTTTTTGGTAGTACTGGGTTTGGAATCCAGGGTCTCATCCACGCTAGACAAGCACTCTACTACTAAGGCAGTTAAGCAATCATTTAACTAGCATTTATTCTGGGCATTTCTTCTCATAGTGGGGGCACAGTAGTGACTGAGACAACCTCACATCACACACTATTACAGGGCTCACAGTTCAGCGGCAGAGACAAGCTCACCAGCAGTCAGGGACATGAGGGCAGTCAGGACTGGAACACAGCCCCATAGTGGGGACCCATCCTGGTGGGCTTCCTGGAGGAAGGAGGGACCTTAAGGCTGCACAGAAATTGGCTGGGACAAGAGAGGGTGGAAATAAACATTCCGGGGAGCAGGGATCGACCTTCTGCTGAGAAGGGCAGAGGAGGGGAGAACACGGACTCCAGAGAGAATTGAGAGCAAGCAATAGGATATGTCTAGGCGTACAAGCAAGGGCAAAGCATCTGGCAGAGAGGGGTGTACTGGAAGGGAGGGACAGTCACTTCAGCCTTTGCTCCTGAAACTGAGTGGGATGGGGCAGCCCCTGGAGCCTTCCTGGAGACTGGAAGGAAGGACAGACACCTCTCTCACTCCCTGCCCTGCAGGCCGCCTCCACATCTGCACAGATGTGTTCTGTCATTTTGTCTGCCACCTCTCCAACAGCCATTGACCCAGGACCCCAAGGCCCCGAAGGGCAGGACAGTGACACGCCTGGGGCTATGAGAAGGAAGCTAAACCAGCTCTAGCCCAGAGTTTACAGGCAACAGAAAGTGTGCCCCACTAGTCACAGCACTTTCTCTGCTGCCTGATTTCAAGGAAAGCCCCTCAGCAGGTGAAACGACAGCCATAATATCCTGTTAGAGGACATGACTCACCCAAGGGTACACAGAGAGGACACAGCACCACTGGGACCCAAACCAAACGCCCTCCCACCACCGAGCCCTGCTCCAGCAACATGGTGGGACCCAGCTCTGCCAGGCTGGTGGTACTGGCGCCCGTACTCATCCCTGCCTCCAATGGGGCTCTGAGGCGGGGAGTCAGGCCCAGGGCAGGACAGGTCACAGACCTTGTCTCCATACAGCCGGGTGACAAGGTCAAAATGCCCTGACTGCACCAGCTCGGCCATTTGTCAGCTCACTGTTTTCTGAGCCTACTGTCTGTCGTCTAATAAAACCTCTCACATTGTTTAGAGGAGGAAGCTCTGTGGCTCAAACCCAGGTCAAGCGGTCTGCCACTGAGCTAACCTCCAGGCCTTTTTATTTGATTTTTAGACAGGGTCTCACTAAATTTCCCAGGCTGGCCTTGAATTTAAATCCTCCTGCCTCAGCGACTCAAGAGTCCTGGGATTACAGGTGTGTGTCATGCTGCCTAGCAAAAGCAAAAGGGTCTTTTTTTTTGAGACAGTGCCTCGCTTTGTAGTTCAGGCTGGTCCTGAACTCAGCAATCCTCCTGCTTTTGCCTCCCACGTGCTGGGATTACAGGCGTGAGCCACCACACCCAGCACTGTGGTATGTGGCACTGGTTGCTGCTGGATGTGTCTCCACGCTCAGTATTGTATGTGGTTACCGGGGATTGAACCCAGGCCGTTGCGCTTGCAAAACAGACGCTGGAACCACTGAGCTAAATCCCCGGCCCAAGCAAGTTTTTTTGATGCTAGGAGCTGGACTCTGCTCAGGACTACCTGCCTAGCAAAGTTTTACCACTGACCTCTATCCCCACCTTCTACCTTAATTTATTAATGAAGTCCCTTTTGGTTGGAACAGCCACTTATTCATCCATTTATCCATCCACTGGCTGGAATATTCAACTCGCTTCTTCATGCAACCATCAATCTACATCCTATAACAATTGTTCTTCATAATGCATTAGTGCATTAGCTGAAACAGCCATTTATTTACTCAACTGCTCATTCATTCATTCATCATTATGAATCCACTGACTGGGACAAGACCTATTTATTCTTTACCAAGGTCATCCATTGGTAGTGACCATCATTCATTCATTAAAGTGTTCATTCACCTAATCATATACTTATTAAGGAGGACAACATTCCTTTATTTACTCTTCTATTCATTCATCTCGTCATTCATCAATTGATCAACAGGATGCAAAAAATCTATCTATCTACCCATCTATCCACCTATCCTTCTATCCACCCACCCACCTACTCACTCATCCATCGCACCACATCCATCCGTCCATCCACTGATCCATCCACCCACCCACGCCTCCATCCGGACTCAAGTTAACTCATTTACAATGTAGACTTTGTTCCTACATGGGATTCACGGATGGGATGGGGTGTCTGTGCTGCACTGGGGAGGGAGCTGCACTATGAGTGACTCATTCCACACAAGCAGGGCAAAGGAAAGGAAGGCACAGCAGCGGTGTTTGGGGACCCTGGATTGACCAAGGAGATGGGGTGACACTAACCTTTGCCCCAGACATAGAGGTTCCCACCAGAGTCCCCAGTGACCACATCGCCATCCTCCAAAAAGCTCACACACAGGACATACTTCGGTTTCTCGTGTTTCTAAGGCGCAGGAGAGGAAGTGTCAGAGCGTGGTTGAAGCAGTTGGCTTTCCAGGTCACCTACGTCCAGGACTGGGGTCCAGGGGATCCCCTGTTTGGCTTGGGGTGTGAGGTCCCATGGGAGGCACCCTCATCTCTGACACAGCTCCCACCTGGAGTGCACAGGTCCCTGGGTTCCTGACCAGACACCCTGCCTCACCCCAGGCTCCCTGCCTGCTTCTGCTGTCTGCCTCAGTATCCCCACGGCATCTCCTCCAGTGCTCCCCGGCCTCCCTTGGGAACAAAAGCAGAAGAGCCTGGTCAGAAGGCCAGGCACCTCCCGCTTCCTGCTCAGTTTCCCTCGGCCAGTCAGCCTCTGACGCCGAGATTACCCACATGGTTTATGAAGCGTTTACTTTCAGCCAAGAGCGCTTTGCTCCTGTTCCTGGGAGCTGTGCACTCTGGGTTGAGGGAGGCCGTCCTCCCGAGCAGATGAAGAAACAATTCCCAGCAAGCAACAGCTCGGCACCGTGTCCTTCTGAGCCTCGGGCCTCCCCTGCCCTGGTGTCTGCCTCTCTTGGGTCAGCCCGCCCCCACTCTGGCGCTCACCTCGAAGAGGCCCTGCCGCTTGCTCAGGCTGCCCCCTTCCAGGCTCCAGAAGCAGATGTGAGATTTGCCACAGGTGATAAGCAGGGTGGGGTCGGTGGGGTGGAAGGTGGCCACCAGCACGGCCTCGGTGGAGCACTTTACGGGGTAGGAGAGATTCTGAGTGAGGGGTTCAAGCCACTGGGCTACTGTCTCCACCCATGCAGGACCGCCCTGGACAGCTTCATGGCCTGAGCACTGCAAATCCTACTTGCCGGGGACCTTTCCTACGTGGCAAACTGAAGTACAGCAGGAGGCTGGATGGGACAATGTGGCCCACCTATGTCTAACTCCAAAGACTCACTGTGCAACCATTTCTCACCCTCAATAGTAGGGTGTTATCTACAATCCCATTTTCTATCCCTGGCTCAGGCAGCACACGTGGACCCTTCTCTCCGTCCCTACCTACTTCACTACAAAAGAGGCCACTGTCACTGGGGATTCAGCTCAGTGGTTCCAGTGCCTGCCTTGCAAGCACAAGGTCCTGAGTTTAATCCCCAGTACCAAAAAGACAAAGCAAAATGAGGCCACTGTCTACACAGGCAAATCAAGATGTCTGGTACATCGCAAGGCTGTGGAGTAAATAACCACCTCACTCCCCCGCTGCGGGGGCAAGGCCACCACTGTCCCCATTTTACAGATGGGGTAATCAAGACTGGAAAGGGCAAGCCCCTCAATCAAAACTACACAGCCAGAAGATGGCAAAGGCTCCTATCTGACAGTGACTTCTGACCTCTGAGATGGGCCATGTCCCCAGGGCACCACAGGAGAGGGGACAAGGACGCTCACCGTACCTTGGCCTCCACCACCTTGGCCTCCTTCGCCCAGTCCCACACAGACAGTATGTGGTCATTGGATTCATCCACAGCACACAGCAGGTTCCCTCCATTCTGCAAAGGAGAGGGGTGAGGTCAGCCGTGGCCCATTTATCTACATTCCACTTCTATTTCAACATCTTCAAAGGTTCCACTTCACATCACACAAGACCCATTAAAATATACTTCCCGTCTAGAGGCCATAAAATTAAAGTCCTTTTTGGTTCCTGTTGATGCTTTAGATAGGGTCTCACTCTGGAGTTAAGGCTGGCCTTGACTAGAGTCCACTCAAACTAGGAAATCACTCAAACTCAGTGATTCTACTGCCTCAGCCTCCTCAGTGTTGGGATTATATGCATACAACACCATACCCAGCTTTGGGGTGTGTATCAGAGATGAGGATTGCACAAGGAATGTTCTAACACTGAATTACATCCCCAGCTCTTAAAATTTTTATTTTGTAGAGTTGGACATGAGGGTATACACCTGAAATCCCAGCAATTGAAAAGCTGAGGCAGGGGGATCACCATGAGTTCAAAGCCAGTCTGGGCTACAGTGACACCCAATCTCAAACCAAACAATTGGGACTGGGGATTTAGCTCAGTGGTTCCAGTGTCTGTCCTGATTCTGATTTCAATCCCTGGTACCACATACCACAGTGCTGGGGCATGGTAACTCACGCCTGTAATCCCAGTACTTGGAAGGCAGAGATAGGAGGACTGCTCAAGGCTAGCCTGGGCTATATAATGAGTTCAGGGTCAATCTGAACTACAAAGCAAGACCTTTTCTCAAAAAACAAACAAAAACCAGGCCGGGGAATTAGCTCAGTGTTTCCCACACCTGTCTTGCAAGCACAAGGGCCCTGGTTTGATTCCCTGGTAACCACATAACAATACTGGGCACGGAGACTCATGCCCAGCAGCAATCAGCACCACATACCACATACCACAGTGCCGGGCGTGGTGGCTCACGCCTGTAATCCCAGCACTCAGAAGGCAAAGGCAGGAGGATTGCTGTGATGTGAGTTGGAGGATTGCTGTGATGTGAGTTGGAGGCTGAGCTCAGGGCCAGCTTGAACCACAAAGCTAGACCCTGTCTCAAAAAACAAAACAAAACAAAACAAAAATCACTCGATCTAATCAATAATTTTATTTCAAGTCAGATCTCACTAAGTTGCCCAAGCTGGCCTCAAACTTGCGATCCTCCTGTGTCATCCTCCAGAGACGCTGGGATGACAGGCACGTGTCATCTTGCCCAGCTAAAACATCTTTGCTATTATTGCTGAAGTGCTGGGGACGGAACCCTAGCACATACGAGCAAGCTCTCCTCCACTGATCTGCAGCTCCAGCCCCTTAAAGGGACTTTTATAGTTGTTTCTTTTTGTTGTTTGTTTGGCTTATTAATATTTTAAGATAGGATCTCACTATGTAGTTCAGGCTCGTCACAAACTCATGTCAGTCCTGATGCTCTGGCCTCGGCCTCCCAACCTTGCCTGGCTATCATCTGCTTCCTGAAATGACTCATTTCCAACAAACTCATTTAGCTAGGCATGACGGCACATGCTTGTAATCCGAGCACTCAGGAGAGTGAGGCAGGAGGACCTTATACAGTGGAGGCCACCTAAACTGCACAGTGAGTTCACGGCCAGTCTGAAATACCTAGTAAGACCTCATCTCAAAAATAAAAAATAAGGGCCAGGGATTTGGCTCAGTGGTTCCAGAGTCTGCCTTGCAAGCTCAAGGTCTGAGTCCAATCCCCGGTATCCATATACAACAATGCCAGGTGTGGTGACTCACGCCCATCAGCCATCAGTACTACACACCAAAATGCCAGGCGTGGTGGCACACACTTGTAATCCCAGCACTCAGGAGGCAGGGGCAGGAGGGTTGCTGTGAATTCAGGGCTCGCCTGAACTACAAAGCAAGACCCTACCTCAAAAAATATAAAATTAAATTAAAAAGAAAAAACTCATCTAGCTTTATCCTAGTTGTGATTTCTCTGCGGCTAGCATGTAAAACCAAGAGTTCTTGCTGACACCATTAATCTGTATTTCCATATGAAATGACTGAATGCATATGAAATCCAATCACTAATAAAGCTTGTTTAGTGCTTGTTTTTGTGTACTTTCTGTTACACACGGATTAATTTTGGTTCAGTATCACTGTTATACATGCACACGCACACGTGCACACAGCACAGGCAACATAGCTGTTTCCTCTGAAAATCTCCAGTGTCTCCTCAGGCCTCAGAAAAGCTGTGAGGCTAAAATCCAGTAAGTACTCCTTCAGCTCTCTGTGGGGAGGACTTGTTGCCCTTATTCCCAAGCCACTGCACACCAGGACTTTGGAAAACTATGATAAAAATGTAAAATATGATTGGATGAAAACAAGCCCCTCATCACTAGCTCTCACCAGCTCGGTGCTGCAGCAAGGCGGAGCTGCTGGGCAAATTCCTAAAGGTTTGCCCTCTTCTCTTGCTTTATCTGAGCCTAGACCACACAAGGAGTCAAACTTGGGGTTCAGAACCCTAGGAAAGCCAGGGGTGGGCTATACACCTGCAATCCCAGCTCTCAGGAGGCTGAGGCAGGATTACGGAGTTCAAAGCCAACCTGAGAAAGATCTGGTCTCAAAAAGAAAACAAGAGTCTCAAAAGAAGACAAGTGTGAAGAAGACGGCTCAGCACTGCCTGGATTCAATCCTCAGCACTGTACCACTACGTGAATGAATAAATGGACATAAGAATTAATGAACTGCTTAAGAAACAAGGACCCATCCAGCATGAAGGGGAGTGCACATAATGCAAAGGGCATTAACCAAGCCACCAGGTTGCTCAGAGCATCATAATAACCAGGCAGGATACCTTTTGGCCTTTAGTCACAAGGATCTGGGAGCCCCAGGGCCTGGAATTTGGCTGGAGGATTTGGCCCCTGCCCTGGGGTAGCTGAGAAGATGCACGTACAGTACTTGTACAGGCTTTTGGTTTTGTGAGATCAGGTGTGGCTGTGTAGTCCAGGACATCGTTGAACTCCAGGTGATCCTCCTGCCTCAGCCTCCCGAGTGCTAAGATATCAGGTGTGAGTCCAGGTTTTTGGAGGTACGAGGTAAATCAAAGTGAGCTGAGGACTTACAGATTTGGAGAAGCCCACACAGCACACAGCTCGGTCAAATACACCCAGGCCCAGCACGTGCAAGGTGGAAAGGGAAACTGAGTCCCAGATGCGCACATGGGGTGGCAGTGGCTACAGGAAAGAGAGGTTTGTTACCTGGGGAGTCCCGGTTCTGGTCCTGCCCTCCTTTCCACTTGCCCGCTCTGCCTCATTACCTTCCCCTCCTTAGTGGTGCCCGCCACCTGTCCTGTGGCGATGGTGACCATATCCGGGTGAACAGCCAGGCTGGAGAGAGAGAGGACAGGTAGACAGGGAACTCAGTGGGAAGAAAGGGCTTGTGATAGCCCAAATTCCTCTCCCCCTTTTAAGTTTTTTTCTTTTTTGGGGGTGGAGGGTTGTTTTGTTTGCAAAACCAGGGATCCAACTCCAGACCTTGATTTGCTAGGCAGGCACCAGCAACACTGAGCCACCTCCTGGCCCTATTTTTTTGGTGTTTTGAGACAGGGTCTCACTATGTAGTTTAAACTGGCCTTGAACATATTATGTAATTACGACTGGTTATGGTGATCCTCCTGACTCAGCCTCCTGAGGGCAGGGACTACAGGTGTGCACCACCACAGGCAGCTTTACCCAGCCCTTCCTACAGCAGGCCACAAGGGTAACAGCACTTAAATCACTTGAGTATTTTGCTCAGTGACACTGCTAGCCTGATGTACTTTGTAGCACTAAGTGGAGAGGAGAAGGTAGCCTGAGGCCCCAGTCTCTGTGTCCAAGGCTCAGGCCTGGGAAACACACTGATGTCAGGGGCACTCACTACCCAGCCCCAGCCACAGTGAGACTCTGTCCATACGGCTGATCAGACTTTTCCAAAGCAAAGAATCTGGGGATCGAAGGAAGTCACCAACCTCTGCAATACGACCAGCCGTCCACATTCTTCCCTTAGTGCTGCCTGGGGTCAACGAGAGGCTTTATAAAAGGAGCAAAGGCCAAGCCCGTCACACCTACCCCGAGGTGGGCCCATGAACCCAGCTGAAACTCCTTTTCTCCCCCCACCTTCCAGGCCTCACCATTTGATGTCATCATTGTGGCCCAGGTAGTGACGCTGCCTCTGCTCCTCCATGCTGTACAGCACAGCCACTGAGGCCACGAAGTACACGATCTCACCCGTGGGCAGCAGGTAGAGGTTGGCCCGGCAATCTCGGCCTCGGTAGCCGTAGCTGGAGGCACCCGGGGAAGTTAAGGAGCCTGTTTAGTGCTGTGCGTGGCTGGACCCCATCCCTGAGACAACAGGGCTGAGCCTGAAAGGCTTGGAACCCCTCAGGTCTGTTGCTGAGTCCTCACACGGTAAAGGGATGTTTGCAGATGTCTCAAGAGTAAGATCATCCCAGATCAGCAGTAAGCCCTCAATCCAGGGACAAGGGTCCTTCTCAGAGGAGACACAGCTGCCAGGCATGGTGGCTATTTCCTATAATCTCAATATTCAGGAGGCTGAGGCAGTAAGGAGTACCTTGAGTTTGAGGCCAGCTACATAGCAAGACATTGTCTCAAAAAGAAAAAAAGGAGGCCAGGGATTTAGTTCAGTGGTTCTGGTGCCTGCCTTGCAAGCGCAAGATCCCGGGTTCGATCCCCAGTCACATACAACTATGCCGGGTGTGCTGACTCAACCCTGCAATGCCAGCATTCAGGAGGCACAGGCAGGAGGACTACTGAGTTGAAGGTTTAAGTCTGAGTTCAGGACCAGCCTAAACTACAAAGAGAGACCCTGTCTCAAAAAACTTAAAAAAAAAAAGAAAAAGGGGAGGCCAGGGATTTAGCTCAGTAGCACTGTGCTTGCCTCATAAGTGCAAGGTCCTGAGTTTGATCCCTAGTACCCCCAAAAAAGGGCAGGACGCAGGTATGGGGGTGAGGAATAGGGAAAAACAGCTACATGAAGACAGACTGGAGAGTATGGTTACAAGTCCAGTAACCCAAGGACTGCTGGCAGCTACCAGAAGCTCAGAGACAATGAATCCTTCCCCAAAACCCTTA
>PVIR01028928.1:0-21521 GCA_004026965.1 Petromus typicus | reverse complement strand
GGGGCAGACAACACACTGTGGATGGTGTGAGTCCCTGATGTAGACTGCTCACTTTACTAATCTGCCAGTCTTCTGCAAAAGAGGGGGAAAATCATAGTACTGAGGAAAAAAGAAAGAAAAAGACTAGAAGTGATCAGATCCCTGATATTGTGAGCTTCAGTGTGCAGCACGTGCCTGCTCCTAACTGAGCCCAACAGTTTGTCTGCCATGCCAAGGAATCTGCCTGATCAGATGCACACTGTGCGTGCTGGCACCAAACTGTCAGAACTGGATACATGCTTAGCGATCTGTCAAATTCAATGAGCTTAGCCCAGCAACCAATTGGGAAGAGATAAAGGGACAGATGCAGACCCAGGAGGAAAAGTTAAATCCATGTTTCTGCCCAGAAGCCAGGTAATTTGTGATCTATTTTCTCAAAATAAGAATGTTCAAGAGGCATAATCTGAGCAATTTTTTTCCAAACACATGTATCCTTCTCGTCTTTATGGACTGTCAGGAACTGTGGACAACTTACTTGGACTTATGACTTAACTAGGACTTACGAGGTCTGCCTTGCCCTGTGGGATTTTAAACTACAAGGATTACTGCACTAGGATTGTTGGCCTTAAAACTGACTGGGATTTTCTATGAATTAAGGACATCCTATGGGATCTTCAACTACTGGGATTATTGTAGATCACTGCCTTGTTTCATGCATGCTAGGGTTACGGGTGTGAAGGATTGGTAATAAATAAAGGTGCGAGCTTGGGACACTGGTTTCTTCTGCTGCTGTGGTATTTGGCTTCTACTGCCCCTGCTGAGAGTAGCAAGAATTGACCCCACGCTCAGCGTTTTTCTCAAGGCTCCGACTTTGTTGTTGTTGACCCTTTTGCTGTGGGACTCACGGGGGACTGGAGTTTGCCATGAGGGTTCTGGCTGCGTCCTTTTTCTCTGACTCCCATATGGATCATTCATCAAGGTCTTCTGCAGCCCTCTCTCTGCTCTTTCTGCCTCTCAGATCCTCCCCCAAGTGCACAGAACTGAGTATATTTTTCAAAAGTCATTTCTTTGCTTTCTTCACTCCCACTTTTTCGCAGAAGTCTGCAGTGTTTCCTCAATGTTCTCTGTCAGTAAGATGGAGGTAAACATAACAGAATTCTCTCTCTTTTTTTTGGAGACAGGGTCTCACTTTGTGGTTGAGGCTGGCCCTGAGCTGAGCCTCAAACTCACATCACAGCAATCCTCCTGCCTCTGCTTCCCGAGTGCTGCGATTACAGGCATGAGCCACCACGCCCGGCACTGTGGTATGTGGTACTGGTTGCTGCTGGGCATGAGTCTCCATGCCCAGTATGGTTTGTGGTTACCAGGGATCGAACCCAGGTCCTTGCGCTTACAAGACAGGCTCCGGAACCACTGAGCTAACTCCCAGGCCCACATAACAGAATTCTCAAGCACTAAGACTTCCTTCCTCAAGGGACAAGAGAAATATTCGCTAATTAAAAGTGCCCAATAATGGATAGCTACTGTTGATATCACCTCTGTCCTGTATGTAAGTCTCCCAATTTAGTTCTTCAGCCAGGAAAAGATGCTCAGGTGAAGACCAGAAGCACCCCCACCCTTCCATGAGAACAAAAGCCATCTCTGGACAGGGAAGACTGGAGCTCCTCTGACATGAGAACAGCTGAGTGTGTATCAGGAAAAGTGGCTGCAGTGAGCTCCCCCAGGAAAACCAACAACATCAAATCTTCCCTTCCACTTCTCCTTGTATGTCACTGACAGCGATTCTCAGGTGGGTCCTCTGCACGCAGAACCACGCTCACGCAGTTCAGTTGCGCTTTCTAAGCTGACCCCTAGTTAATCCACCACAGTAACTATAAGAAGAGTTGAAAAGACACATGGGAAGTGTATGTTCAGCATTTAACTGCTGAACTATTTTTAAGTCTTTAAATAGTTTGAATTTCTGACAGCAGTGAATACTAATTTTTCAATTAACTATTTTGAATGTGAATATACAGTGGTTCATGCATCATCTATTGAAAAGACTATTCTTTCCCCAGTGAATTCCCTTAGCATTTTTGTTGAAAATCAGTGCGTTCTATTTTATTCCACTATTCTGGACATCTAGTCTTATGCCAGTACTCCACTGTCTTGATTGTTGTAGTAAAATTTAAAATTAGGAAGTGTAAGTCTCCCAATTCAGTTCTTCAAATAATAATTTTTTTTAAAAAAAATAAGAGATTGCCACATAAGTTGACTGTATCTGAAGAAACAGTTAGATTGTCAGAGATTTCAGAAGTTAGCCAAGACCCTTTGTGAATGTCAGAACATTTGACATGCAAGCTGTTCAGCCTGTTCTCCGTGGACATTTCACATCTGCAGTGAACATGAGTCAGCCTCGCAGAGCCTTACTGCACAAATGTGATCTGCTCAGTCCACTTTCACCCACAGGTTCTCCCTTTATGGCCTTGAGCTACCTGCTTGGGGAAGAATGATAAATGGGTCAAGATCTCTGCTTTCAGGAGGCTCACAGTCGTGTGAGCTGAATATCGATACTATCAGATTCTTTTACCTTATAGACAAGAAAATGAACCAGAGAGAAAGAGAGAGAGAGAGAGAGAGAGAGAGAGAGAGAGAGAGACAGACAGACAGACAGGCAGGCAGGCAGGCAGACAGAAATTTGGGTGAAAGGTATAGCATACACACAAATAATTGTTGTTGTAATGTCTCGCACATAGTAGGCCTTCAATAAATATGTGCCCTGATTAGCTTACTAGAGTGCATCTACTCACAGACGCCTGAACTCAGATGTGAAGAATCTATCCAGTCCCTTTCTGCAGACAGGATCACACATTTTAAGCTTCTTTTGTGCTGTCTGCTCCCCTCAGGCTATTGATGAGCTTTGGCAGCATCAGCCCCCTGAGCGCAGCAGCCCTGGCCTGGAGCCCACGCTGGCCGCTGGCCGGTTCTTTCTTTTCTCTCTCCCTCTCCATTTTTTCATACTAGAAGACTTGAGACAGTTAAATATACACCAGCCGTTTTGCCCAATCATGAGATAAGGAGGGGCAGGAAGAGGGAGAAAGAGCAGAGAGGGGAGGCAGTGGGGGAGGGACAGAGGAAGTCTGACATCATGGGGCTGAAATGGCTCAAACTTGCTTCAGCTCAGTAGTTCAAGCAATTTAGACTTTCGGGAAGCCCAGCCCTTCCCCGCAAGTCATTTGTTTAGTCCTGTCTGGTGGGCTTAGCCACTTCCCCAAAGAGCTTTCTGGTAGGACGGGGATGTGGCTGTTTCTGCCAGGTAGGCAAGTCGTTCTTGGGGACCAGCAGCTGGTGTGAATTAAGCTGTCACTGGAGTCATTGTTTGTGACAAGTGTCTGGCACCAGCAGGGAGGACACCAAGTTTGGTTCAAAGGACAACTGCCAGATTTTGTGTCCTCTGCCACTGACAGAGGAAGTATATTTGAATAGGTAGTAAGGTTAGATGCACACGGGAATGGAAAGCGAGAGCTGTGACAAGGCTGGGAGCAGGGAGCTGGGCTGGAGAGCCTGGGCTGGATCTGGGCTCTGGTCTCTGGCCAGATGGAGACGTAGGCAGCTTATGCACTCTGCCAGCTACATCTCCACAGTCAGTGCTCCAAATCTCCCAGATTGCTTATCTTTCACATCTTGCATTTCCAAAGCACAGAAAGTTGTGGTGTGTAGTTGTTGCTACTGGAATATTCCAAGATTAGAAGACTTGGGTCACATAGCAGGTGGTCCTTAAATATTTGTTGCTGTGGTTAGTAATAATGCCAACCTTCCAGTGGGATTGTTAGGAAGAGGAAGCAGTGTGGTACTGTAGTGTGCCCAGCACTGGGAAGAGTGCCCTCAACTACACTGCAGCACAGTGAAGACTGTATCTGTATCACTAGGGTAAATGTGTGTCCTACCTCAGTTGGCATAGGATGGTGCCACACTTCAAAATCCCTGGAGTAATTTCTAACAGTTTTTTCCTCTATCAAAAGTTAAAAAATAAAGCTTGTTTTAGATGCTAAACTACATAGATCTCTTTTATGTAAATTTTTACTCTCTCATTTAAGAAACTCATTTAAAATGATCTCCTATTTGCCAATGGCCATAGTTCCTGTTCTTCCAGAACTGATGGTGGACTCTGTTCCTGGAGACCATAACTAGAAGACAACCTCATGACTCCAGTGCACGGCTCACTACAACTGCATTGACATCCACATGGCTCTTTGCTGTGATTTGAGAGAATTTTTCCCACAGTTGCTCAGTGAATAGCTGTGTCATTGTCACCCTTTCCCTGATGAAGGGACAGGGATTCCAGGAGGCTGAATGCCTTGGGAAGGCTGCATGACCAGAGAGCTCTGCTGAGTCACCTGTCTGCTGAGGACCTGGAAAATCCCCCTTCTGACTGTCATGCCACGAGTCAGCGTTGTTTTATGATGAGCTGATTGTTCTCCTCATTTCCTACAGATACACAAATGACACTCCGATTAAAGCAGGACACACATGTTGAATGAAGGGGAAGGCTGAAGGACCCAATGTAATTTCTAGTCTTGCCTGGCCAGTGGAATAGTTTATCATGCGCATGTCAGATCCTGCTTTTCTCATGCTCCTCTGTCTCCCCCTAGTGACATAAGTCCCAAATTACTGTTACATCAATACAGATAAGGAAGGAAGGTACTGTATAGAAGGCAGGTGTGAATGTGTGTGTGTATGTGTGTGTAGCAGTGCACAATTGCTGAAAAATAAACACAGAATGTACAAAGCTGAACCTTATCTGCCCATTTGGCCCTCCCTTCCCTACCTCCCTCACCCTCCAAATGTGTGAGACTCTGTATAAACACCAAGGACACAGATGAAGTCTGGGCCCTGCAGTTCCCACTCAGGATGCCAGGGAAGAAACACACAGGGTGTAAGATTCAAAGGAGCAGACAACAGCTGCTCTTGTGGTTTCCAGGATTCTGTATAAATAAGGAGAAACATTGTGTATTCCTGAAGTTCCTGCGAAAGGAGCCTTATTAATTCAGTGTCTCACATCACGTCTTACAGATCACAGCATCAGCCCTTCTTTTCTTCCCTCCTTCCCATCTGTTTTTTTCTCCTCTTGCTCTACTCTTCTGCCCCTCCCTGCACTCCTTAGTTTTATCTCCTCTGCTCATCAGCACGTTGGCAGCCAGGTACAGCACGGTGCGCTGCTCGTTCTGCTGGCTGCTCTCATGTCTGAAGGAGGGAGGCATTGTTCCCTCCGTGCTGGAACGTCCAGTTTCCAACGATGTGCACACAGAAGAATGCTCACAGGTTGGCTTGGGGAGGGGCCAGGCTTCTCAGTGACCCTGAGTTCTAACCAACACTCAGGAGTTTGCTCCCGGCATCTTAGTTGAAATAAGAGAAGATCATGGGGCAGGTGACATGTTCTGCTTAGAACCCAGAGTGGAGAGACAGGGATCTGAATGTCCTCTTCATGGAAGGGCTGGGGGTGGCGGGGAGCGATCTAGTTCTTCAGTGACTTCGGAATCACGCTCAGCATCCCGGACCTCATCAGCACTCTGCTGCCTTTGGGACATGGCCAGAATCCCTGGTTCATTCCCAGGTTACTCCTGACCTTTGCGGGTCTCAGATGAGACCTTTGTATCCACAAGTAACACTTTTGTCCAAGCCAGGGGTTGGAGGGATCCCGTGAAGGTATGACATGGCTGTGTCACTTAACTGGTGGGACCTGATTGAAGGAAATGGATAATGGGTGTGACTTTAGGGACTGTGTCAGACAACTTTAATGGATATGTGTCTTATTCTTGCCCTTAGACACAGTGTGTTGCAATCCAGTCTTTACTTCTCCTATGGAAGTGGAAACAGCTAAAAGCTTGGGGTTTTTTTGGATGCCATTTGATATTTGTATTATCAAGGTCTGAAGCATGGTGGGTACTTAGTGATTTCTTGTTTTAAGAATGAACAAAAGAATGAATGTATT
Organism: Petromus typicus; assembly: GCA_004026965.1. Lineage (NCBI taxonomy): Eukaryota > Metazoa > Chordata > Mammalia > Rodentia > Petromuridae > Petromus > Petromus typicus. Next base: position 15,571 of record PVIR01028928.1, on the reverse strand, counting down.
TTAATTCTTTTCTTGTTGCTGAGCTAAAATACCAGATGGTCAAAGTTAAGGGAGGGAAGATTTATTTCAGCTTATAGTTTGCAGAAGTTGCAGAACATAGTTAGCTGGCTCGAAAGCAGAGTGGCACAGCAGAGAGGCATCTAGGAGTAGAAATAACCCTTTGCAAAGCAGGCAGGAGACATCAAAGCAGTAAGCAGCAGCAGCAGCAGCAGCAATACTCCCATTGATATGCCCTCCAGCTACACCACTCGTGAGTGAACCTTCCAGTTATCCACCTCCAGAGCTATGCTAAGCTGATTAGTGGTTTAATCCAGGACCACACTCTTAATCCATATTCGTATATCCTAGATCTAGCCACCTTCAAAAAACCCCACCAGTGAGTGTGTGAGGCTTTGGGGGCACATCTAAAAAGCAATAACAGAAGAAGTGAGGGGTATTCTTAGAAATATTTTGTTCTCAAAATCAGACACATGGGAATTTAATTTCTTCTCAGTATAGTTGCTAGGCTAACAGATGCAGGACTTCTGAAAACTTCAGAGAAGAACTCTGTGATTTTGTAGTCTCTATGGTAGGAGATAAGATTGAAAGATATATGCGAAGAAAAGATAAAGATATAAAGGCTGCCTGATAAAATGTGGCAAGAGATTTTGATAACTGGGAAACATGGTCACTGTGATGGCATGAGTGTGAAATGTTCAGATGCAGGGCTTTGTGAAAGTGTTTGGATCATGAGGGCTCTGACTTCAGGGGAGGATTAATCCAGTGAGATCATAATTTGATGGCCTCACTGAGAAGTAGATGAACAGAGCAGGTAATGGAAACATGACTGTAGGGACTGTAACTGTCTCTGGAGCCTTCTTCTCTGACTCTTTTTTTCTCTCTGCTTCCTGGCTGCTGTGTTGGGAACAGCTTTCCTCTGACCTGCCCTTTGTGCCAAGACTAAAACCTCTGAAACCAAGACCCCAAATAAATCTTCCCTCCTTTAAGTTGTATACGCCAGGTATTTTGTCCCAGTGAGAAAAATCTAACACATTCACAGTTTTAGTAGCCAGAATAATGACATAGAGTTCTACCCTTCCTTGGGCAAGCTTAATTCAAAGCAAAATCCTTCAGTGTAAAGAGAGAGGGGAAGGGAGAGGGATTGAACCTATTTGGAAATTATAACATAATTTGGACTCATCCAAACACAAATGCTTAGTTTAAAAAAAACCCTCTTCAGTTTTCATATTGATGGTTTTCATATCAATAGCTAAGTTGTAAGCCGACTTTCCTTTTTCTGGCCAGTAGTTTTCCTTTGGGCAAATCTGTACTTTGGCTAAGTCAGCCCCTTGCTTCAGCTTTGCTGCACTGTTCCCTAGCCTCAAGCCAAGGAAGGTCTGCACAAGGGCTGGACCTCTGGACCTTGTTTGTAAGCAGGGGCTGTGAAATTAGGCTAAATCCTGGACCATCTCAGTCCTCTTTATAGCAGGGCTTTGAATCACATATGATAGTATGGGTAAGTATTAATTACTCTGAATTACTGGCATTTTTACTGTGAGACTCCAGACTTCTGAAAGTCTTTTTTATCTCAAGGAGATTTTCAATAATAAAATGTTGTATGAATGGGGATGAACGTAGGCATTTTAGAAATCAGAATTTGTCCAATGCTTCCCAAAACACCATAGAAGATGGCTCAGTTTTTGTCCCACTTTCTAAACAGGCAATCACATGATTCTGGATATGGACATGGGGCTTGAGGTGGGCTGGAAATGGCTACTACTGGAAGTATCAGGCTGTGAATTTAGCAGTGAAGGTGTATTGGATATTGTAAGAGACTGCTCGTGATATCCAAGTGCCCTAGAGGGAAATGACAGTCCCCAAACTGAGCAGATGATTGTCTGCTACTGGTGTCGAGGTATCTTAAAGTAGTTTGGAAGTCTGGTTAAATTCTTTTCCATCCTTCCTCCCTCCTTTCCTCCTTCCTATCCTTCCTTGCTAGGCAAGTGCTATACCATACTGAGCTACACTCCCAGAATCTCCACCCATGGAATAATGAATTCATCTAGGTATAACTTCAAGTCAAGCTTTTAGCTACCGAGAGCTGGCAGTTCTGAATTCACACCTAACGAGACACTTTGGCCATGTTTTTCAGATGTTTCGGCCATCACTGCTTCTCATATTTTATCAAAATGGCGTAGAGCATAAGGTTAGGAATGTTACCTGAAAATGAGGTTAGTTTGTAAAAGAGAAAAACTCTAAAGCATTGTACAATTTTAAAATATATAGTCATTTATAAAAATTATTGGTTCAGAATTGATTTGTTAAGAGTTGAAGATACCATTCAGCTCCTATATTAAACATCAAACTAAGATTTCTTTTTTTAAATTCAGAGTTGTGTTGTAGTTTCTGCCAACAGCTAATCAGGTTGCACATAGATCTTTAAAAGGATAAATTTGCACAACCTGAGCTCTTAAACTGGTGGATCCAAATATTGATGGTAACATAATGCTAAGTTGCCCCCTATTGCCCAAAATTTAAGTTGCAGAACACATCAGGGCAGAATTTCTGGAAGTAACTAGAAAACTCTTTGATAAAAAGATAGTAATTAGGTTTTTTAGATGAAATAATGCATGTACAGTGGCCTGTGCACAAGCTCTCAGTAAATGTCCGGGCTGTGTCTTTACCTTTAATGAAGGTCTGATCTGTTACTCAGCTTCTCTGGGCTTCAATTTTTATTCATCTGTAAAATTAGAACAACAACTGTGCCTCTGTTATAGAATTATTAAGGGAGATTAGATGTTAAGGTTCAAACAGGGCCTGCCACCAAGTTAAGACTCAATGAATGTTGGATGTTGTTGTTTATAGTATGAAGTTATTCTGTTATCTCTGTCATAAATCAGCTTCTTACACGTGTCCAGGTCTAAATGTAGTTATCACATCTGCACAAGCCATGTGATATTAATTATTATTGCTCTATAATTAGTAGGCTGGACTCTCCCCATGCTCTTCAAAATTATCTAATAATTTTTGACCTTTATTCTTCCATATGGGTTATAAGGTAATATTCCCAATTCTCCAAGCAAAAGAATGCTCCCCCACCTCCACCCACATAAACAGCTGCTGGGACTTTGAGATGAAATTTCCTTTAATCTGTTGATTAATTGTATAGATTACCACCATTGATGCATTGGTTTTTCCCCCATAATAAGAAGTATTTAGTTGAAATATTACTAATAAATGGAGTGATGAAAAAGGTAAAACAGGGTTGGAGGAACACAAGAATACGAAATTTAGGAAGCAGTTGCTACCTGTACTCTACAGAGAGAGGACACAGGAGAAGCTAAAACTGGAAGACAGCTCCCCCAAGTGGAGGTGCAGATGTCACAGGAGCGGGTGGGGTTGCCCCAGATGCATGCAGCTTGCTGGTGACCTGGACCCCTGTGGTAGGCATGGGCCAAGCCTGTCAGTGGGAAGGGTACTGTTGCTCGACAGGAACATTTGTCAAGGTACTGACAAGTGCACAAAGTCCCAAAGGCCCTCTCTTGGTTCTTTAAGACACTGGAGACAATTTCTGGAGGATGAGCACCTATGTGCTGCTAGAAGAAGAAAAAGGCCCCAGAATCACTGAGTATAATCTGACCTCCCTGCCTTTCTTCGTGTCTCTCCATTGCCCTCTACAAACAAAGCTAACATGTCTACCAGCCTCTAAAGAAGGTCTGGATACAGATCCAGATTAAGTATCACTCCATAGAACACTGCAGGGTGACTTTGGAGTCATTTGCTACTTATAGTCTTGCACAGTAGTTCACATTTAAGAGCACAGCTGCTAGAAAAGGCTTCCTGATCTCCACAGGCTTCGGTGCTCTGCAGATAGACAGTTTCAGATCTTTTTCCAAGCTTTGGTTGTGCAAGTCACTGCTTTACTGGAGGCAGCTGCCATTTTCTGTCTGTTCTTCCTCTTTCACAATCTGCATAAAACCCCTGCTTAGCTGTTGGCTTCTGTTCTACATTTTCTTCTTGTAATTTTCCATTATTACTTCAACAAGGCTTTAATATTTATAACTTGAATAGTTCTTACTAATATCATGAAACTGATCTATTTTGGTTACAATTTCTACCTCAATAGCACCTAGAGCCTCTTGTGCTCATAGGCAGAACTTTTGGAAGATGATGGAATCATGGGGACAATGTAGCTGAGATTTTCAGAAGAGGCAGGCATGACCAGGAGGGGTTTCTCTCTCTCTGGCTCTTCCCTTCCCCCTCTGCTTCCTGCCACCCCCCCATGACGTGAGCAGCTTTCCTCCACTATACCCCTCAGCCATGACATCTTGCCTTGGAGCCAGTGCACTATGGACTGAAACTTGAACCAAAATAAATTTCCTCTCCTTTAAACTGTGAGTGTCAAGCTCTGTACCCCAGAGAAGAGAAAGTGACTAACACAGTATCTCTGTGCAGATCTTCCGACATCTTCATTCGGAAGGTCATCTAGCTGAGGTACTGAGGTTAGAGGCACTAATAGCTTCTTGTTATCAGAATGGGAACTTATTCTTGCTGCCAAAGCAGATGAAGATGTAGAGATGTAGCTACTTTGAAGAACATTCTCCAGTTGGGCATAGTGGCATATACTTATAATCTCAGCTATGTAGAAAGTTGAGGCAAGAGAATCGCAAGTTTGAGGTCAGCATGAACAATTTTGCAAGATCTTATTTCAAAATGAAATAGCACTGGAGATGTGACTCAGTGGTACAGCATTGGCCCAGCATGCATAAGGTTCTGGGATCAACCCAAGTAGTGAAACACAACAACCAAAAATTCCCAAATCAGTAGCTTTCAAATGTAAGACATAGATATTTGGTTGACTTAGTATAAGATTCATTAGCAAGTCTCCCATGAGTGCAGAGTTAATCATTTTAGGTTTGACAATTTAATCACGGTTGATTATATAATTAACATGTAAAAAACCCTGGTGCAATTCTAAATAGGATGTATAAAAAACTGGAGAAATAGTTTTGATGAGATGACAATCATAAAATTGAAATGAACTAATACATGTTGAACATGCAAAATATGCTGTCACTTTTATATTCTTGAAAAGATCAATGAACTAAAAACCACAGTATCATTTTTTTTTTTTTTTTTTGAGACAGGGTCTCACTTGTAAATCAGGCTGGACTTGAACTCAGCCTTGAACTCACAGCAATCCTGCCTCTGCCTCCTGAGTGCTGGGGCTACAAGAATGAGCTACACTCATTCTATAAGAATGAGTAAGTGGTACATCTTACTGATGGCTGGTGGATGTGAGTCTCCATGCCTGGCATTGTTGTATGTAGTGACTGGGGATCGAACCTGGGACCTTGGGTTGCAAATGCCAGAACCACTGAGCTAAGTCCCTGGCCCACCTACAGTATCATTTTATTCCTTTCACGAGTCCAGAGAGAGTTATAAATTCTAACAGATCACTCTAAAGGATTTAGTAATTCATTCACCCAACTATTTATTGTGCAGATAACCACTGAGTGCCTACTTCATATCAGGAATTGTTATGGGTTGGAGGGAAAAGATAGGTAAGACAAAATTCCAGTGCTGATTGTGGTTACAGATAGTTCTGGGTGTGGCGGGAAGGCTGTGCATCAGTGCAGCAGAGGTGGGGTGGGGAAAGGATCAGGGGGCCACAAAATGCATCCGGATGAGATGGTATCAGAGTAGAAATCAAAAGATGTTCAATGAGGAGATATTGCCAGCTGCAGCTTGTGTTAAAAAGCCCCTGGTATATGTGGAGAATGATTCAAATGAAATGTAGTGTGTGTGTATGTGTGTGTGTGTGTATGTGTGTGTGTGTGTGTGTGTGTGTTATTGATTTCAAATAGCTGGTGTTTGAACTGCAGGAGAGCAAATCTCTGTTGTTTTAAACCACCAAATTTGTGATAATTTCCTATGGCATCCCGAGGCAACTGGTTTCTGTTTTGATAAGGATAAGTAATATGAGGAGCCTTAAGAATTTTATTGGGCCAGAATACATAGCTATATCCAGCAGTACATACAAGGAGAATCTGTCATCATCAGTGGAGTATAAAGTTGTTAAAATATTTGAAAAACCACTCAATAACTTTCATTACATTAGCAGAATGAAGAAGAAAATTATAGAGTAATTTCAATAATGACAATAAAAGCATTGGATAAAATTAAAACACCATTTATGAAAAGAAAATCTCAGGCAACCCAGGACTGAAAGGAAAATTCCTTACCCTGATAAGTCATACTGCTAGTATTTTTAACGATACAATATAAATCTATTTAATACTACATAAGAGGTTCTAGTTAGTGTGGCAGGACAAAAGAAAAAAACCTATGATTTTAAAGAGCTAAAATTGTTTTCTTTAGCATGTTGTTTAAACAGAACTCTTTAAGAAATATACAAAAAACACATTAGAATAAATATATTTATAAATATTTTACCTCATTAAATATTTTCAATTTTAAATATTTACCTCATTTAAAATTGCAGGATACAAAGCTGATATAAAAATCAACTATATTTCAAATATTCTTGTGCTAAACCATTAAAAAAATTAAAAATTAATTTCATGAACCATATATATATTCTTAAACTAAGGACAAATAGAAACAACATTTGGACAGAGAATTGTAAGTAATGAATTATAATTAGTAGCCTTTTATTATAGTGGCAAAATAAAGCTACTTTTTGTATATTGTAGAATTGTTGAGGGAAGTTAATCACTTGTAAATGACAGGAACAAATATTTCCACTGTTAGATAAAGTAGTTACACATATGTTAAGAGAAAGGGTCAGAATGAATACCATGATATGGGTGGAAATTGGAAGTATCAAACTCATGTTTTTTAAAACACAGAGGTAGACATAGATATACAGATAATACTGAAACATGTTTACACATGCATACATTTGCATTATGTATTTCTTAGTTCTATCCTCTGAGAAATCATTGTTAAATGATGACACCCAAGTAGCAATGAATACACCTACTGTCAAGGTCTTGATTTCTAAATGACATTCTCCACAAAAGGGAGCCAAAGTTCCTCAGAAAAATCTGATTCCTGAGCTAGAGTAGGCAAAGTTTAACATCTTGCTTGCCAACAAGTTAAGGAATGTTAAAAAATGATTGGGTCTATTAAAATAAAACAGAAAGCAGCTTGAAGAATTTCCACTGCTGGAGTCTGGGGCCACTTGAGCACCTACATAAACAGTTATGGCACAATAGTCCTCTCTTATCCGTGTGCTTCATTTTACACACCTTTGTTAAAGGGTTACCATGGGAATGGAGCAATGGGGAAAGGAGCAAAGACACATGGAGAGCTGAGAATAGGGTTAAATAACAATTTTACTTCCAATTGCAGTGAGGCCAGACCACACCTAGTTCGTGCTCAGAGGGTCTGGCCAGGACCCTTGTTCTGTTCTTTCTTATACAGTCCTCTACTCCTATCTCGTTCTTTGATGGCTGAGTATAATTTAACAGATGGTTACATTCTTTTCAGCAGTCTTTGTTACAAGCAGAGTGAAACTTGTTTTAAGTTGAGGTCTCAGCCAGACTGTCATTTACTTAGATGAGGAGTGAGTATAAACTGATAGTTATCAACTTCCAAAGGTCAGGAGCAGCTGAAGGGGACTAAATGGTTTATATTTCTTTTCTTATTGTAAATTCACAGTAGCTAACGTGAACAGTGCAGACAATGTCCTTTACGTTTTGCAGCAGCTGGAGAATTCCGATTCACAGGGGCTGGAGGTGAAGTGGATCTTTACGAACATGAACCAAGCTTTCAGCAGGCATTTCCAACCCACATGTTCTTCTGTTATTCCCTCCCTTTGCCTGAAAGCATTTTTATTTTACTATTAAGCACTTTCTAACTTATTTGCTTTTATGTAACATCTTCAGTTTCCTATAGTTAACTGTGGTCTGGAAATACAAAATAGGAAATTCCAGAAAGAAAAAATTCTTACACTGTAAATGTCATTTAGAGTATCATGAAGAGGTCTCAGGCTGTCCTGTTCCTTTTTGACTGAGACATGAATCATTTCACTGTCCAGCACGTCCAGGCTGTAATGCTGCCTTCTGGTTGGTCACTTAATAGCAGACTCACTTAGTAAATTGATTATCACAGTACTTCACTGCTTATTTTACTTACTTACTTATTTTACATAAGTATGATTTCAAAATTCAAGGACAATCATGATGGCAATTTAGATAGTTCAAAAGGAAATGCTTTATTTAAGTGAAAAAGTGAAACTTGACATAATAAAGGAAAAACACTGAAGCTGCTAAGATTTATAGGAAGTTATTGCTGTTAATCTTATACTATGCCTAATTTATAAATTAAACTTTATCATAGAATGTATAGAAAGAAAGTGTATACAGTTTGGTACTACTAATGATTTCAGACATCCATAGGGGTCTTAGTCTTGGGGGTCTTCATAGCATAATAAGTGAATCCAAAAAGCCCATACTGATATTAATACAAATAGCAATAAACACATAAACATAGAAAAGTAAGAAGAAAAGTAATTTTATAGTGGAGAACCTACCAGATCATTTTAACGGAGTACTCAAAGTTAACATCACATGGGAGCAAAATACATCATGTAGAGAGAAGCTGAGTTCTACTCGAGCTTAAGGAAAGCTACCTGAATAAAGACATTGCCTAAAACATTTAATTTTTGAATGTTTTTGTTTGCTAAGCTTTGGGATGACTATTAAGGTCATTTATACAGGAATAAAATGTAGTGAATCTGTTAAAGTGTTAATACATGTGCTTTTCCTTAGTGTAGATCCTTCTCTTCTCTCTGGCTGTCTGTTTCTCCCTCACATCAGGGCTCCTCATTCCCTGTATAGACAGTTTAATTTGTATTCTCTTGTATTTTTCCCATACTCACATTCACCTGAACAGGCATATAAATGAATTTATGTACACTAACAGTTTTTAATAACCAAAACCAGAAATCTAGAATTTATTTTTTTTAAAGAGACACATTTGGTGGATAGCATTAAATTTTATTTGACAAAAGATGACATATACCAAAAAGTTCTTACAAATTGATCAACATAAAACAGAACAAGTAATGTGACTCAATATAAGAGTGGATGAGTGATATTAGAAGAAAAATACCATAGAAGATCAAATATAAATGGATAAGAAACATATGAAGTTTTGGAGTTTACAAGAGAAATGCAAACTATCTCAGCAACAATGAGCTATCACATTATAACCATCAGGCTGGCAAACATGAACAAGCACTAGGTCACCTGTGAGCATGTGAGGGAACATGTTGTCTTAATCACCATTAGTGGAATTGCAAAGTCTCTGGCAAGTGTTTTGGCAATAGATGTTCAGCCCAGCACTACCTCTCCTGAATATGTGACTCATACAAATAAAATCAAGCATATGGAGCCATTTATTACTTCAATGTTGGTAGCAGCCAAGAGCAGGAAGCCCTCTGAATACACATTTGTGATGGGATGGTTGATTATTTGCACAGGACATTATGCAGCCATGAAAATAAATAAATTAAAACTTTATCAGAATTGGAAGGAGTTCCACTAGGAACTGAGAAAAACATGCTGTATACACAGTACAGAGATTTCATTTTTGTCATTTTGAGGAAAACATGCCAAGCATCTTGAAACTTTTGTACATACAAAAGTCCGTGTTCCCACTAAGTCTTCTACCTGGTTTAATCTGGTTTCCAATTGTATCACTTTAAAAAAACCTGCTCTGGCCAGTCACCACTGATCTCAAAGTTGCCAGATAAAATAATTGCTTTTCAAGTCTTAGTTTATGAACTCTGTCAGCAGCGAAGGACAGCTCTCTCTTGGCAGGAAATATACTTGCTGAAGACTTCGAACTTGATCCATATTCTAAGACTTTCAATGTTTACATTTCCAACCCCAACATTTTTTCTGATTGTCAGGATTATATGTGGTCCTGAGCACTACTACCTGGTGGTCTCCCAGACATCTTAAACTATCTGTGTCCGAAATGGACCTTGTGCTTTGCTCCAAGGACCTCTTTGTTTTCCAAACAAATCCAACCAGTTACTTCTCATGCTAGAATGTTAGGAATTGTTGTTGACACTTCTCCTTACAGATTTCATTGCTCAAATAGATCCAAGGTTTTTTTCCTTTTCTCTACCTCTCTGGCTGCCTCCTTTCTTATGGAGACTTCATTAAAATTTCCCCATTACAATTTGGTCTATAGTCCTTCACAGCTCCAACCACACTAGACTCCTTAAAATGAGCACCAAACTGTTTCCTACTTCATAATCTTCGCATTCACTGTTTCTTCTGCTAGACAAGTCCTGCTCCTCCTCTCTCTCCTTTTGCTTCCCACTATTCCTTCTCCTTTTTATTTCCCACCTTTTCTTAATATGAACTCATTAATCAAATCCTAATTTGAATGTCATTTTTGGGAGAAATCTTTCCTGATTTACAATGTAAACTCTTTACATTGTAAAGAGTTATTTATTCTCAAGGTTTTTCTGTTGTCCTGATCTATCTCCTTCTCTGCTTCTTTTTCTTTCCTTCTATTACTTCTCCCCTGACCTCACCACACCACTTAACATGATCACTATACATTTGTTTGTTTGGGTCAGACTGGGCTACCGGGGGAGAGACTGATGTCAGCTCTGTTTCTTTTCTGTTTCTGGCACAGGGCCTCAGTCTAGGTCCTTGTATTAGATTAGATCAGTGCTAGTTGTACTAAGAGAAGAAACTGACTCAGTTGCCAGCACAATAAAATTTCACTTTCTTATTGGCTTAATGTTAAGTCCGAATTGAATGTTCTCGACTGGTAGTTGGGTGGATTGAGAGTCTTGTTGTATGTGGTTTCTAAGGAATGAGGCCTATTCTTAGCCAATGTGCAGTTTTCACACTATCCATGGATGTACACAGCTTGTTATCAGGAAGGAGGGGGGAGGGAGAGAGGGAGGGAGAGAGTTAAGGCTGAGAGTAGCCCTCTACCTTGTATTCTCATATTTTGTTGGATAGACCTTCAGCACATACAAAGAAAGCCATGAAATGTAGACTTGCTGTGTGCTCAGAAATAAGAGGAAAGAAGGACAGATAGGCAATTTGTGCCATAGTACTCAGTGCTACGTTTTTATGAAATAAATTAATGCTCAAAATTTTACACACAAATAAGGGATTTGTTGTCTTCTTTTGGAGATAGTCGTAGAGCCCTTGAGCCCATGACCTCTGGTGTAGACTTAATGTATTATTGTTTTAAAAAGAATTTCACTCTAATTGATGCTCAGTCTGATTAGTAAGACAAACCAACCATTAATTCAGGGAACTGCACTGAACAATTCCAGATGCTCTGTCAAATGTAATTATAATGCTTTCTTGCACTTGAAAAATTGACTTTCAGGAATCAATAAAACTCTGCTTTCTGTAGTGAGTTATTCTATTAAGGTTGTTTATAAGACACAAATTATAAAACGTTAAGAAGAAATCCAAGGATACTAATCTTCAAGGGGCTTTATTTAAATGAAGTATGCTTTATATCTAGTTTCCAGGCAGCATATGATGTTACAAGGTTCCTAGGCTTGCTGTTATGTTGGTGATGACATATTTCGGTTTCCTTTTTTAAAAAGTAGAAATACAGTATACATATTAAAGAGTACAGGAAAAGGCAAATGTATAAAGAACAACTAAAAATGAATATCTTTGTATCCACTAATATGGAATAAATAGCATACAATCATCACTCCCGAGTCCTCTATGTGGCCCTCTCTAACCTCTATCCCTATCCTGTTCTAGAGATCACACTATCTGAATATTGCTTTAATTTCTTTTGTTTCTTTTTTAAATTTTTGAGACAGGGTCTTGCTTTGTACTTCAGTCTGATCCTGAACTGAGCCTCGAACTCAGCAATCCTCTTGCCTCTGTCTCCTGAATGCTGGGATTATAGGCGTGAACCACCATACTTGGCACTGTGGTTTGTAGTACTGATTGCTGGTGGGCGTGAGTTACCATGCCTGGCATTGTTATGTGGTTATTGAGGATCAAATTAGCGACCTTGTGCTTGCAAGGCAGTCACCAGAATCACTGAGCTAAATCCCTAGCCCTGCATCATGTTTTTTAATTTTTAAATTTATTATCAAGGTCAGTTGGGGCTCCTCAGGCATTACTTTGGAACCATGTATTGAGCCTTTTAGCTCCTCTGTCACTGTCAGCCAGTCATGACTTTGCTTGACCATATTGCTTTTCATGAAAGCAGGGATACTTTTCCCTTTGTAATCCCCCTCTAGGCACATGGTACACATCTGTCCTCTGGTGTCCAGCAATCTACCTACTCAGGAGATTAAGTGACTTACCAAGGAAGTAGGATCTTGTAGAAAAGCTTTTCTCATACTCTAGACCTTTGTTGACCTTGATAGGCCAGGGGAAAAATATTGATTATCCTCTTAGCCCAGTTACCTTTTAATGTTAGTCTCTAAACTTTAATTGTTGACACCCAGAAGAGAAGATCAGTGACAATATTTTAGTAGGAGTAGTGAGCTTACCTATTATAATTTTGTCTGAGCATTAAGCACTTTTGAAATATAAAGCAGTTAGAGGATTGTTATTTCTTCCCAACCCTGGTTATTTTAATAGATAATTCCTGTAGAATGTTTATAGACAGCAACATATTATATAAAAACATTTGCAATCAAAAGCCACACATAGTATTTTAGCATGACAATCATGATGATGTTATCTTTGTAACACATGTCTACCTTAATAAGGAATAGTCTTTTGTCAAATTCCTCCATCTGATCACAAGACATTATGTGACCCAAACAAAACTAATTTGTTATCATCCTTCAGTAGAATATTATCCTAAGGGGAAAACACATCTTGGCCTATAAATGTACCTTAGAAGTTTATAATGTCTCACCTCCAGTGTCAGTGTGTGACGATGTTTGGCTAAGCATGCTTAAGTGTTGTCACCTTTAGGTTGTTGAGGTAATGGGTTTTGGCTCTAGGCTGAGAGTGTGAGGTTGCAGAGCCACTATGCTGAGTCTGGTGAGGTTTCAAGGAACACTTCCACTTTTATTAGCCAATGTACACACTTATAAAGCAAATGGCAGGGGAGTAACCATACAGGTTGGTCATGGATTAGTTGAAGCATGCAGAGAGGCGGGTGGTGGTATGAAGCAGCTATGGATTTGTTGTGTGGTTGTGGCTGAGGGAAGAGTCACAACAAAGCAAGAAGGGCAGGACCATAGATGGCTTTAGGCAGGTTTCTACACATGAAGGCAGGTGTGCTCGTGCCTCTATCATTCTTTCTGTGTGCTAGGAGACATATGTGAGGCGTACTTGACCCCGCCAAGCCTGGATTTCATCTTCACTTACGGGTAGTGACACATACAAAATATACATCACATGTTTTTAAGAAAAATTATTATTTGATTGGTTATCTCAGATTAGCTTGACATGTACCTCTTATCACAAGTAGCCAGAGGACAAGAGAAAGGCAGATACCTGAATCAAAAGAGATTATTATCATAAAGAATATCTTGGAAGACATGTATACCTGGAAGGCAGGATTGATATTTAGTACATCATGAAATAACACCATGAAATAATGATGAACATCACAGTTACATGTAAACCTTTGTCCCTTTATTTAGTTATGTACCAGAAACTTAGTTGTTTTACCATGACCAGTGTATTATATCACAGTAATATTTTTATTTTTAGCTATGTGTTTTTTATAAGGCTACATTATTGGGATACCCTTTGTAAACAAAGGCTGGAGTAAATATTTTCTAAGCAGTTGATCCTTTATTTACCAAAGGGAGTCCTGTTTCTTAGTTTTCTTAAGCCCGAAGGTCTTTATTTAATCATCTCAACAAATTTTTTAGATGACCTACAGCAGCCAGATCATATCAATGAACACGTTATTTCTGACCAATGAAAGTTTTAAAGTCATTATACATTATTGTATTTTAAAAACTGGTTTTGATGTCGTTTGGATGATCTGGGAGCCTAGGGGAAAGCTTGTCTTTAATGACATTTATCTATATGCCAACTTAAGCTACAGGCAAACATCTTTAAAAAAAAATCCAAAGGGCAAAAAGAAAAAAATTGTTGAGCTCAAACAAAACAGCTGTATGTGCTGTAACAGGCTGAACAGACAGACCGACACACACACAAGACAACTTGTTTATAAACCACAGTGCGCTCAAATATTTGGCCAACTTGAACTATACTCACCTTTTTATAATTTTTAGGTTTGTAAGTATAACTTAGAACTTCAGTAGGTCAATCAATAGAGATCTCTTGTAATGAGAATCAAAAGAAATACAAGCAGACTAAATGGAGAAAGTAGGTAAAATGACATCATACACAAATGAGACAATTACGTTCCTCTGGAATCCAAATCGGCCCATGGAGGTAGGAGAGACGACGTGCAATTTCCACAAGGGCCGGTAGTCAGCTGGGAACAGCTTCACGGAGACCGAGACCGACGGACCCACTGGGGAGGATTCTTGAGACACAGCGGTGGGAGGCGCCACCCTACAAAAGGGCCCGAAACTGCCCGATCCAAAGCGGCTCCCTTTCCCTCACGTTAGGCGGCCTGTCAGCAAGCTCCCAGACCTGCGCTCAGGGCAGGCCGATCCCCAGCCCCCAAGTACCCCGAAAAACCACTTTCCTGCATTGTTTGAGGCAGCCCACCAGCTTTCACCGCCATTAAAACCTTGTTACGAGTGTTCCTGTTTTAGCTCGTTTTTCTTTCAATAAATAGCCAGAAAGGCCCTTTTTATTTAGGCTGTAAAGACTGAGATTTAAGGTTTTTATTAGAATCCATTTATTATTCAGGTCCTTTTCACGAGGCTGGGTACTGGGAAAAGTCAAGAGAAGGGTAGCAGCATGTCTTATGTCTTTTTGGACTCGTAGCACAGGAAGGTTGTGACCAGTGCAGTCAGGGTCCTGACTGAGTCAAGAGTTGGGGAAACGTCTCTCCTGAGGTGTGGCTACCTGGCAAACAGGGCACTGACCTGTGACAGGTCTGAGGAGGGTCTTCCAGGAGAAAAAGCAGGTAAGAAGCTCCAGGAGCCGGGTCAGGGGTTTGTAACCGGTGATGGGCCAGGCTGGGACCTTGTGTCAGGACCCTACTGCCTCCCCCTGCGGAGGCTGAAAGGCTGGTGAAGTCTGGAAGTGCCAGAGCACAGGCTGCTTTATACCTCTTTTAGGGTGTTGAGGGTTCGGCAGGACGTCCCTTTGCAAGTCTGTAGAGAGGTCTGGTGAGGAGAGCGAAGCCGGACATCCAAAGGCAGAAATATCCCACTAACGCCAAGGAAAGCAGCTGCTGCCCGATGGAGGAAAGGTGATCTTGGAAACTAAGGGGAGAGAGTAGATGACAGGATGGTATTCATGTCTTCTCTCGATAAACCATAAGATTGGGCGAGACACAAACTCTTGAATATGTTTAGTAATGTCTGTGCAAAAGGAACCGAAATACTGATGGGACAAGAAGGGGGCATGGACCCCAACTGTCCCCTCTGCTCCTGCCACCACTCAAAGTGGGAACTGGGGAAGAGAAGAAGCTTCGGGGCTCGGGGGAGGAGGAGGAG
>PVIR01028927.1:0-21537 GCA_004026965.1 Petromus typicus | reverse complement strand
AGTATGGTATTAAAAGATTCCGGGTATGCCTGTAATCCCAGATTTAGGAAAATTGAAGATAGCTGGCTTGGAATTTAGTGAGACCCTGTCAAAGGGGGTGGGGGGTGCTGAGCTTAAATTTGGCTTCTGCCAGTTCTTAGTTTAAGTACTACACTATAAAAATGAATAAAAAAATCATCAGAGAAATAGAATTATTTCATCAAAGATCAGAGAAATATTTACCTTCAGGCATTTTATATATTTTTTTTAAGTTAGGCTCTTGCTTTGTAGTTTAGGCTGGCTCTGAGCTCACTATGTAGCCCAGGCTAGCCTCAAATTCACAGCAATCCTCTTGCCTCTGCTTTCTAAGTGCTGGGATTACACGGGAAAGCCACACTCCTGGCATTGTGGTGTGTGGTACCGGGGACTGAACTTGGGACCTTGCACTTGCCAGACAGACACCAGAACCACTGAGCTATATCCCTGGCCCTGAAACAATATTTCTTTCAGCAATAGTCTCAGGGCAAAATGAATACTGGAGGTATTATCTACGATTACAAGTGGCAGGAAGGGTTCACGTGCTATGTTCCTTCCCATCCTGACTTGGGGACTATAGTCATAGGCAGCAGGGACTGTCATTTTTCTGTATCATTAATGGCAGTAATGCTAGTTAAACAAATACTAAAGAGTTGATGAGCATCAGAGAAGATTCTAAAACTTCCTATCGTTAGGTTAGCACTGCTGCTTTATAGATAAGGAAATTGGAACAAAATTACTCATTGGCTACCTGTTTGATTATCCCAGGACAAAGAACTTAAAGATGATTAGACTTTGAAATGCAAATATACTTCTGTTGTAGAAATTCATCAACTTTCTAATGGTGGTAAGTTATTTTCAGTAAAAAGAATATTACAGTGTTTGAAAGGATTATCTATACCAAAACTATGATAGCAAATAAATATTAAGAACTCAATTTTTACTCCACAACCCTTAGAAAACTGAAGTCTTTAAGATAAAAATCTGTATCTGTTGAATAACGATAAAGAAGTTATTTCAACTCTTTTAAAAATGATTCCCCCACCCCAGATACATTTCAGAAGCTTACAGTCCACAAGTGAAAGATCTAAGACAGGGAACAGGGCTTGGCAGTTTGATTTGTGCCCTAACACTCCCTGATGGTCGGCTGGGATCACTGGACTCCAGCTTCTGTTCCCTCCTTTGTTCTTTCAACTCTTAACTATCTCTATATAGCAAAAGCAATGTTTTTATATGCTTTGTAAGATAACTTTATGACAATGTGTTGGAGTAACTGATCAGAACTTTACACTTGTTTTGTTAGTTTCATTTTCAAAATTAATTAGATGAACAAATTTAAAGAACTTCTTTTATGTTAAAAGACTTGTAAGTTACTATCAGCTATTAATATACTATGCACTACATTATTCAAAATGTGAACTTATGGGTTAATAGTAGAGGTCTAGCCACTGTATTTCATTCACACTATACAAATAAATTAAATAAAAATAGCACTAGGGATGTAGTTCAGTGATACAGCATTTGCTTAGCATATGTGAGACCCTGGGTCCCCAGCGCTGTTCCTACAAAAAAGAAAAAAAATGTTTTCTTAAATTGAAAAGTCTTTAAAGGTGGGAGAAAAAAAGAATCAAAATATTTTTTGTTGCTATAGTTGCTTCTGTTGCTTTGTCCTGGGAAAATTCCTACTTTTGGTTGATATAAACATAATACATTATCACTTGTCTATCAATCATTTTTTTTCTTTAACTTACAAAAATAGATACATGTGGAAAAGACATAGAGGATAAATTTAGATTTTTGTTTTCTTTCTTTTTTTTTTTCAACTGTGTTTTGCTATAAGATTCAGGCTGCTCTTAAAATCACCAGGTGGCCAAGACTGGCCTTAAACTGGAGGCAAACTCCCTGCAACAGCGTCCCAAGCACACCAAACCTACAGATTTTTCTTTTCTTTGCAGAAAATTCTAACTTTGTCTTTCTCTCTCTTTTTCTTTTTGCGGTACCCGAGACTGAACTCAGGACTCTGCACTTGCAAGACAGGTGTGGTGCCACTGTGCTAAATCATGGGCCCACCTAGAATTTTTTTTTTTTTTTTTTGCATTAACTTTGTCTCTTTTTGAACATCCTAGAAGTGATGTCACACACATAATATTTGCTGCATTCCTAAACTCCAGTTCTGAGAAAAGGCAAGTTCCAAAATATTAAGACTTTCCATCCTCTCTAAATCTAAAGGGTAGATTTATATTATCATTTAATAAAAAATACACTGTAGACTTTAAATTGATATTCTTATGTTCCTAAATATGTACTGTTTTTAAACATGTAGTTTGAAAATAAGTTGCAAAGTACTGTACTATGGGGCTGGATTTAACTCAGTGGTTCCAGTGTCTCCCTGCCAAGTGCAAGGTCCTGAGTTTGATCCCTGGTAACCAGAGACCACAGTTCTGTGCATGGTCATTCACACCTGTAATCCCAGCACTTGGGACGCAGAGGCAGGAGGATTGCCGTGAATTTGAGCCTGGCCTGGGCTACATAGTGAGTTCGGGGCTAGTCTGAACTGCCAAGCAAGACCCTGCTTCAAAAAAGAAGTATTATAGTATGGTAAAAATCTGAGGGAAATTACTTTTGTCACATTCTAACAGGTATCAATAGAAGTAGGCTGTTAAACACAGGAATTGGGCTGGGGATTTAGCTCGGCAGTTCCAGCGCCTGTCTTGCAAGGATAAGGGCCCAGGTTCAATCCCCCCGTAACCACATACAATACTGGGTGTAAAGACTCACGACCAGCAGCAATCAGTACCACATACCACAGTGCCAGGCATGGTGGTTCACGCCTGTAAACCCAGCAATTGGGAGGCAGAGGCAGGAGGATTACTCTGATGTGAGTTTGAGGCTGAGTTCAGGGCCAGCCTGAACTATAAAGCAGACCCTGTGTTAAAACCAAACAAAACAAAAACAAACAAACAAACAAAAAAAACACAGAAATTACTCCATAGTTTTTCAGTAGATATATAAAAGTTATTTCTGTAATGAAAGTGCAGAAAAAGACACTCGTATCATTAAGCTGTGATTATTAAATAGTTCACTAACAGGTTACTTGTAAGTGGAGAGGCAGAATAGCATAATGTAAACCTTTTATTCAATCTTGATTATACTGATTTACTGGATATATGTTCTTTAGTTGATTTTTTTTTTTTTGAGACAGGGTCTCACTATGTTGCCCAAGATAATCTGAACTCCTGTGCCAAGGGATGACCCTACCCTAGCCTCCTGAGTATTTTGAAACACAATAGCACTCCACGAGACCTGGTTATCTATCAAGCTAGGAAACTATAACCAGGGCAATGTACAAATGTGACATTATGTACAATTTTTAGCATTGTCTCTAACATACATACAGAAATGGTTCTCTTCATAGTTTATCAGAAATGGCTCTATACTTTTTTTCACTTCTTTAGAAGAACATAAATACTAAATGCTTACTTTACAGTGAACATTTGGTAAGTACATCTGTGAACCAGGACAAAGTCAGTAGGTACAGTATCACTCACAAAATGATAAATGCCAAGATAGATACTACAAAAACTATAGGTTAATATTTTGAATTAATATGGTACTATACTGGACTTATTTGCAGAAGGACATACACGAATAAATGTAGCATTTTTATAAGATATATATATTTAGGGTCTTTCTTTGTAGTTCAGGCTGGCCCTGAGCTCAGCCTCAAACTCACATCACAGCAATCCTCTGCCTCTGCCTCTTGAGTGCTGGGATTACAGGCATGAGCCACCACGCCCAACACTGTGGTATGTGGTACTGATTGCTGCTGGTCGTGAGTCTCCATGCCCAGTATGGTATGTGGTTATCGGGGGATGAAGCAGAACCCGGGCCCTTGAGTTTGCAAGACAGGTGCTGGAATCACTGAGCTAAATTCCCAGCTCCTACGAAATATATTTTAAGTAGGATTCAATTTAACGTTTTTGGTTGAAAACTGTCAATACTAAAAAAACAGATGCTCCCATGGAAGACAATTTCTGCCAACTTTCAGAACAAACATCTTGAATTACTGAACTGTATGTAGCAGCAATATATATGTTTAAAACTATATTTAATATTTATAGTAAAGATATTAAGAATAAGTTTAAAAAACAAGTTTATTTATTGCCAGTTTACTTTACCATTGCAATAAACACTTAGTCATTTTTCAATCTACCAAAAGTTACATCACAAATTTTATAAAAATAATTGCAGTTGATTGTTGAATATATATATATATATATACATACATATACACACACACACACACACACACACACACACACATATATATATAGTAGTACAGGCTGGTCCTGAACTCAGCCTTGAACTCAACAATCTTCCTGCCTCTGCCTCCTGAGTGCTGGGATTACAGGCATGAGCCACTATGCCTGGCATTGTGGTTTGTGGTATTGATTGCTGGTGAGTGTGAGTCACCACACCAGGCATTGCAACCAGGGACTGAACCTGGGACCCTGCACTTGCAAGTCGGCACCAGAACCACTGAGCTAAATCTCTGGCCCTTAACTGTTCAATATTAAACTTTTCTTAGCAGAATTATGACACAATAATAGAAAAGAATGATTACTATAGATAATCACTCCAGAAGGAAATTAGGGCTAGGCCAAATTTGTAAGAGATTAACATTATATATTCTGTACAAATGAATACAGTAAAATTAACGTCAGTGTTTGTGACTCATTTGTCCTCACAAAATAGAATTAGGGGCTTTTTTTCTTAGACATTCAAGAAAGAAAGCTATAAAGAAGTAGATTCCATAAAAATATATTTTACTTACTATAAAAATTCTAATCAGAGAAGACTGGATTGTCTACACCTCCTAGAAACAAGGTGCTACATGTCATCATCCATTCATTCAAGTATTTAATGATCAATTATAGACTTGCCACAAACAAAACATTTTGGTCTAAAGCACATACCTTCATAGGTTTCGGGAGGTAATAAAATCAACAAGTCATAAAGCCTTTGTCTGTAAACTACTGATGATGTTTTCAAGGGATTTCCATATGATTTTAGTATTGAAGAAAGCCTTTAAATGAAAGAAAAGGTTATTTTAAATATATGGGCTTTATGTCTTTGCACAACAACAAGTTGACACATTATCCATATATCCTAGATACACATAAACCACCAAATCTGAAAACCCAAGATATAAAAAGCCCTGAATAATGCAGTAATAAGCAATAGAACTGAGGCAATAATAAAAAAATTACCAACTAGCCCTAGAACTTGATGGAGTTATCACTGAATTCTACAGGAAGCTTGCAGAAGACCTAACACCAACAGCCGTCAACCTCTTTAATAAAACTGAGAGGGAAGGAGTACTGCCAAAGTCATTCCTAGAAGCTAGCATTACTTTGATTCCAAAAGCAGACAAGGACTCAACTAAAACAGACAAAACCTAATCTCTTTAATGTATATAAAGGTTCAAAGAAAGTAATAACCAAAAACTTCTCCATTCTTGGGAAAGATACAGACATCCTGCTAGGTACAGGAGGCATTTAGAAGTCCAAATAGGCAGGGCAAGAAAAGAAGCTTCCTACTTCACAAAATAAACAAGATTGAAAATTTCTTAGCTAAACTAACCAAAAGAAAGAGACGACCCAAATCAACACAGAAATGAAAAAGAGAATGTTACGATAGGTACCACAGAAATTGAGAGGATTATCAACAACTACTTTGAAAAAACTGTATTCTCATAAACTGGAGAATGTAGAAGAAATACATAAATTTCTGGATATATACATATGCTCTATCAGACCTGAGCAGAAGGAGCAGGTACAACAAACCTAAAAAGTGCAATTATAAGCAATAAAACTGAAGCAGTAATTAAAAAATCTTCCATACAGAAAAGTCCAGGGGCAGACAGATATGTGAATTTTATCAGACCTTTAAAGAACTAACACCAATACTTCTTAAATTATTCCATAAAATAGAAAGGGGAAAATGCTTCCAAACTCATTCTATGAGGCCAACATCATCCCAATACCCAAACTAGAGGACACAAGAACAATGAAAAAGAAAACTATAGACCCATGTCCTTGATAAACATAGATGCAAAAATTCTCAATGTTCATAAGTTGAATTAAACAATACATTAAGAAGATCATACAATATTATCAAAATGGTTCCATCCCAGGGACACAACGATACTTCAATATATGCAAATAAATAAATGAAATAAGCCTCATAAATACGATCTAGGACAAAACATGATCCTGTCAACTGACAAAAAAGAAAAACCCTTTAACATTTAGCATGCCTTCATGATATGACAAAAGTCCTAAAGAACTAGGTAGTGAAGGATTACTCCTCAATATAGTAAAGTCCTTGTATAAGAAACCTACAGCCAACATCATTTTAAATGGAGAAAAACTGAAAGCATTTCCTCTCAAATCAAGAACAAAGTAAGGACATCCACTGTCACAGTTCTTGAAATTTTAGCTAAAGAAGTTAGGCAAAAGAAAACAATAAAAGATATAAATTGGAAAAGAAGTCAAAGTATTCATTACTTATAGATGATAGTCTATACTTGGAAGCTACTAAACAAATTTTAGAGCTGCTAAATGAGTCCAATGATGTAGCATAATATAATATCGACATTAAAAAAACCAATAGCATTAAACCCTGGTTTTTGATTCTTATATAACAGCAAACAAATTAATAGCTTTATTATACATCAATAATGGGAGTACCTGAGAATATGGAAAATGATTTCATTCACAGTAGCTTTAAATAAAGTAGAATACTTAAGGACGTGGAAGACCTTTACAATGAATACTTCAAAACACAGAAGAAAGAAATTAAAGATACCAGAAGATGAAAGACTTCATTCATATTCACAGATTGGCAGAATACTGTCAAAATGGTCCATTTTACCAAAAGTAATCTACAGATTCAATGTAATCCCCATCAAAATGCCAATAATATTCTTCATAAAACTATAAAACACAATCCAAATATTTACAAGGAAACACAAAAGACAGAATAATCAAAGCAATCCTAAGCAGAAACAGCATGGTCAGGGGCATCACACATCAAAATTATACTATGCAGTAACAGACAAGTAGAACAATGGAACAGAATATAGGACACAGAAAAAAAAATCTATGCAACTCTTAACCACCTGATTTTGCACAAAGATGCCAAAATATATATTGGAGAAGAAATAGCCTCTTTAATAAATGGTGCTGGGAAAACTACATATCCATCTATACAGACTGAAACTATATCCCTGTCTCTCACCCTGTATAAAGTCAATGCAAAACAGATCAAAAGATCTAGGTACAAGAACTGACACAGAGCTATCATTTGATCTAAATATACCACTCCTTGGTATATTCCAAAGAAACTAAAGTCTGCATACTATAAAGATACCCATATACCTATGTTTATTGCAGCACAACTTCTAATTGCAAAGATACAGGATCAGCCTAGATGCCCATCACAGATGAGTAAATACATAAATTGTTGTATATATACACAATGTGGCATAATTCAGCCATAAAGAATGATATTTTGCATTTTGAATAAAATGAATGTGGATTATATTGAGCAAAATAAGCTTAATAATAAGAAAGATAAATCGCACAGATTTTCCTTTATATGTAGAATCTAAAAAAGATGACAACAAAGTAGAAGAGACACTACTACTAGACACGATGAAAAGAAAAAGATGTAGAGGGTATATTATGAGCAAAATATATTATACATACTGGCGTCCTCCAAAAAATGTGAAACTAGGGGGAAAGAGGAACAAGGGAGGTGAAAGTGATTAAGGTTTGTTAAACGCATATATATCTCTGCTAAAACGAAACTCATTTATTTGTATAACCAATATAAGAGTGTAGGAACCTCAAAAAGCCAAAAAACTTAAAAATAACAACAAGTACTCTTTCTCATCCTCCTTCAACACAGTGTGCCCATTCCAATATTTCATTCACTCATTGGCTTGCTGAATATGTTAGTCCCTCCTCTAGGTCAGGTACAGTGCGTAGTCTACACAGAAACAGCACATCAGTGGAAGCCATTCACACTCAATACATGCAAGTAAATATAGAGTATTATTATAAAATTCACAATGTGGTACAAACAAAAAGTACGGGGCCCTCTGAGGACACACAACAGAGAAACCTGGTTCAATCAAAATGGAGAAAAACAGTCACTCGGAGAAACAGAGCAGGTTGGAGTTGGCCAGTTGCAGTGTATCAATACATCCTAGCACAAGATTTCCTGTTGCCACAATGTCTTGGTGTCCTAATTTAACAACCCATTTCTTCCCACTCTCCTTGATTATTCCTTAGTGAGATATTCATTTTATACATTATGTATTTAATAACAAACATATGGTCTCCTTTTTGTCATCCTCTTGACTCTCTACTGTTCCCCCTACTTTTAGCTGAATAGAAGTAGTAGGTTTAATATGGCTATTATACTGGCTATATCTCAACCTCTGGGTCTCAATTTCTCCTTTTACCCTTTTTTGATTCCCAGCTCCAACCACATCAGTCTGCTTAGTATTTCCAGAGCATTAATTTTCATCCCTCTGTACTCTGATTATCACTGATCTCTTTCTGAGATGCCTACGGCCCCATCTCTACCAATAATGCTATTCATATTTACAAGTCTTGCTCAAGCTCCACTCAACTGTGAAGCCGTTCCAAATCCCAGGAATGTAATAACTGTTCTCTAATGTTCTCTGCACCCTCTACTAATACTTCTTTTCCACTTTGCTTTGCCAACTATTTCCTTACTTACTCCTATAGACAAAGCCTATGTCTAAATCAAGTTTCCATCCTTCAAATTGTCTCTCATAGGTATATACATTAGTACTAGTGAACCTCTTAAAATGTTTTATAAATAATACTGGTTATGTTTTTAAGCATTTCCACTAAATTATAAATTTGAGTGGAAACTGTCCCTTCGCTGTATTTTACTTCCCTAAATACTTGTTTTATATACAAATTACTGATACAAAATAAAACTTATAAGCTAATAAAAAAACAACCAAAGAAATGAAATATACAGTTTTAAATAAAGTCTGCCCCACACATAAAACCAACTATCAACTGTTTAACAGACAGCAGATTGTGACAGATAACTCCAATCTTACATAAATGCTCCTAAAGAACTTGAAAAAATATTTCCCCATCTTATTCTATGAGGATAATAACGAAACTCATTAAACACTTGATGAAGACAGTGCAGGAAAATTACAGGACTAATCTACTAAACAATTTACACAGAAATCTCCCAACTTTATAAAAAAGGTAGTATTTCCAAGTTCAGTTTATTTAAGGAATGCAAACAACTAAAAATTTGATCAACAGACTTTCTCACATAAAACTTTATTGGACTGGGGCCGGGGAGTTAGCTCAGTGGTTCCAGTGCTTGTCTTGCAAGCCCAAGGACCCAGGTTTGATCCCCCGGTAACCACATACAATACTGGGCGTGGAGACTCATGCCCAGCAGCAACCAGTACCACATACCACAGTGCCGGGCATGGTGGCTCACGCCTCTAATCCCAGCACTCGGGAGGCAGAGGCAGGAGGATTGCTGTGATGTGAGTTTGAGGCTGAGCTCAGGGCCATCCTGAACTACAAAGTGAGACCCTGTCTCAAAAAACTAAAAAAAAATAATAAAATAAAAAAGTTTATTGGATTAAATAACTTAATAAAATAGATGTATTTATGATAAAAACCAAAAAAACACGGTGAACATAAAATTCTTTTAGCTTGATCATCTACTAAAAGTATATAGTAAATATCATTCTTATTAGAAAAATATAAGAAGCATTCCCTTTAACCTCTCCTTTTCTCTTCCCCCCAAATATAAGGTCTCACCATATTGCCCACATTGGCCTTGAACTAGCCTCAAGTGATTTTCCTGTCATAGGTTCCTGAGCAGCTGGGACAATACAGGAATATGCCACTACAACCAACTTCTATTCAGTTTTACTGACAGTATCTAGCTACTACATGCAGGGACAGAGAGAATGTTAATTAGGTACCATAAAGGAAAAAACCCACAACATTACAAATTTATGTTTAATGGGAGAACCTAGCAAGGTGGCTGATATCAGATCAACTACAGATGTAATAAACATATACACACCACACAGTTATGTAATAATCACAACAAAGAGATTATCATTACAAAAGGTTTGATGAGGGAAGTTTGGATCTTTTTTGCCATCTTCCCTTTTCTGCCATGTGAAGACACAGCATTTGTACTCTCCAGAGGAGGTAGCAATAAGGAAGCAGAGACCAGGCTTTCACTATACACCAAAGTTGGTGGCATCTTGATCTTGGGTTCCTAGCTTTCAGAACCTAGAAATAAATTCTAATCTTCATAAACTACCTAGCCTGAGGTATTTTGTTATAGCAGAACAAACAGTTCTATCTCTTCCTCCAAAGAGAAAAATCAGTTGCAATGGATTTTAAAAACTTGAATATAAAAGGTAAAACTTGAAACATTTCAAAAAAAAGTATAAGAAAATATAACTTTGTAGTTACTTTTTTGAACTAAAAGACAACAAATATAAACCAAAAAAGTAAAAGATTGGTACATCTGACATTTAAATCAAGAATGCCTATTTATCAAATAATAGAAGTTATTTTAGTATTTTGACAAAACAACTGGACTAGCTAAGAGAAATAGGTTAAAGACATGTTTAGTGTTAATGCACAAAGCCACACTCAGCAGCTATGACTCAGTAGCTCTGACAGTCTAACAACCGTAATACAGACCTTGAAGCTCTACAAAAACTCTAAAATATTTACTGTCACTTTTTTTTTTTTTTGAGTTAGGGTCTTACTTTATAGTTCAGACTGGTCCTGAACTCAGCAACCCTTTTGACTCTGCCTCCCAAGTGCTGGAATTACAGGCATGAGCCACCACATCCAGCACTGTGGTATATAGTACTGACTGCTGATGCGCATGAGTCACCACACCCGGCACTGTTGTATATGGTTATTGGGTATCGAACTTCAGACCTTGTGCTTGCAAAACAGGCGCCGGAACCACTGAGCTAAATCCCTGACCTCACTATCTGTCACTTTATAAGAGCTTTTATAGTCGCTGCTCTACTTACAAGGACGACTGAAAATTATGGTCAATGTTTCAAATTTTTTACTGCTAATCCTCTTCAAAATATTCCACCCTATTGGAAAACACCGATCCCATCACTCTTGCTACTTTCTGAAGCAGTTCTGGAAGTCCTCTTTAGTTTCATCATAATGGCTGCCTTGATGTCCCAAATCAATTCGAATACTTACCTGTAGTGGTTATTTTGACTTTGGGGAAGAGTTAAAAGTAGCATGGTACCAGAACTGGTAAATAAGGTAGATGATGACACACCATAATGTGTTTACAAGGCTGCTTATCTGCTGGACAGCACTTGGGAACAGCATTCAACATACTTTTGCTTATACCATGTAAGGCACAAAACAGGGCTTGCTAAACTACTTCAAAAAGCTGGCGACAATGATAAGTGTGTCTGTAACAAGGGTAAGTATTTTGAGGGACATTAACATCAACATCTTTTTTTTTATTTTTATTTTTTAGGTTTTTTTGAGACAGGGTCTCGCTTTGTGGTTCAGGCTGGCCCTGAGCTCAGCCTCAAACTCACATCACAATCCTCCTGCCTCTGCCTCCCGAGTGCTGGGATGACAGGCGTGAGCCACCACGACCGGCACTGTGGTATGTGGTACTGGTTGCTGCTGGGTGTGGGTCTCCACACCCAGTATAACATCAACATCTTTTACTGAAATAAATGTTAAAAATGTAATGTTCATGGTAGGGTGGGTGGGGCTACGGGAAAAAATGAGAATTAAGTTGTGTCTTATACTGGTACAAATCCCCATTATGGAGTGCAATCATGATGTGTATATTTAATGTACCAATAAAGATAAAAAAAAATGTAATGTTCAACAGACAGTAATATCTTAGTTCACGAACACTTCTGTTTGCAAATAATCTGGTTTGCAGGCCAGGGATATAGCTCAGAGGTTCCAGCAACTGTCCGGCAAGAGAAAAGACCCGGTTCGATCCCCGGTAACCACGTAACAATACTGGGCGTGGAGACTCACCCGAGCAGCAATCAGTACCACATACCACAGCACCGGGAGTGGTGGCTCATGCCTGTAATCCCAGCACTCGGGAGGCAGAGGTAGGAGGATTGCTGTGATGTGAGTTTGAGGCTGAGCTCAGGGCCAGCCTGAACCACAAAACAAGACCCTGTCTCAAAAAAAAAAAAAAAAAAAAGAAAAAGAAAAAATAATTCTGGATCGCAAACAAAGCATTTGGCAAAATTTTGCTTCCTTCTGGAAACTCCGCATTGAGTGACAAACATGACCAGGGACATCTTTCTCATGCAAACACAAACAAAATCATCTTCCCCAAAATTGTAAAACATTAAATTCGTAAGCTGAGACACCACTGTATTTTGATCACATTTCATATGCTGATTAGTAACACTTCATTTTATGGGCTAGAGATTTAGCTCTGTGGTTCTAGCACCTGCCTAGCCAGCACAAGGTGCTGAGTTTGATCCCTGGTAACCACATACCACAATATCAGGTGTGGTGACTCATGCCCCTAAGCAATCAGTACTACACACCACAGTGCTGGGCATGGTGGCTCATGACTATAATCCCACCACTTGGGTGGCAGAGGCAGGAGGATTTCTGTGAGTTCAAAGCTGAGTGCAGGACCAGCCTGAACTACAAAATAAGACTCTGTCTCAAAAAAAAGAGTTCACTTTGTTAGTTATATCTAAATTTATTTTTACATGTGTAACATACATTGTTAAACATTTTGGGGGAGAAGTTTCTCTATACATTTTATTAATTTGGAAATTACAAGTATTATGATACATTGGCTTTTCTCTGTTTCCGTCATGCATATGTAATTCAAACTTAAGAGAAATACAAGTGAATGAGTTATAGTATATATAGTAGATATTGTGGAATAGAAAATATTTAAAAGGAAATAGGGTATATGGGTAAAAAATGGGAAAAATAATGTGATGGTAATTAAAAAAAAGAAAACAAGGCTTATGTATATAGGGGTTGGGGGATTGTAAGGTGGGTAGAGGAATGGGAAAAAATGAGAAGTTGTGTCATATACTGGTACAAATTCTCAACGTTGAATGTGATGATGACGTGTATATATAATATACCAATAAAGATTTGAATTAAAAAAAGAAAAATACAAGTGGTACCAGGATGTAACTCAATAGCACATCACTTGCCTGGCAAGTGCAAGGCCTTGAGTTTGATTCTTGGTACCAAAAGAAAAAAAAATACTAACAAACAAAAACTTGAAATTGTTTAAAGCATCTGGTTCTTACAAACAAAGAACAACACTAACAAACCAATAAAATGCCTACCTGAAAAGCTTAATGGTTTTTAATTTCTTGTTAAATCTGTTTGTAAGAAAAGTACATTATTCACCAAATAACTTCCTTCCCATTTTTTTTTTTTTTTTTTTTGAGACAGGGTCTTGCTTTGTAGTTCAGGCTGGCCCTGAGCTCAGCCTCAAACTCACATCACAGCAATCCTCCTGCCTCTGCTTCCCGAGTGTTGGGATTACAGATGTGAGCCACCACGCCTGGCACTGTGGTATGTGGTACTGGTTGCTGCTGGGCATGAGTCTCCATGCCCAGTATTATTATGTGGTTAACTGGGGATCGAACCCGGGTCCTTGCACTTGCAAGACAGGCGCCGGAACCACTGAGCTAAGTCCCCGGCCCCTTCCTTCCCTTATGTATTTTTTCCCTTATGTATTTTTCTGTCGAGATCTCAGCCTTGAAAAAAAAAATCACAATACTAAATGAATGCCTTCCTTTGCAAAGAGAAAATTATGATCCAAACACAGGCTTGCTCTATCAATATATTCAAGGGATATTACAAAATCAGAGGGTAACTAATTGATCTTAAAAAAATTTTATCAATCTAAATAAGTAATCCTTACTGAGTTAACAAATCCACAGCACAAGGAAGTGGTAGAAGAAGATGTTGAATTACTTCTTCAGTAAGGAGATCACCACAGCTGGAAACAAAACTCTTGATAGCTGAAAAAGAGAACACACTTTTATTTAGCATACTGTAGTCAACCAAGAAAAGACCATATGATTTGAAGTTTTATTAGAAAATAAAGTGCCAAAACCAGAAAAAAAATTCTTTTTTTTTGTTTTAGTTTTTTGAGAAAGGGTCTCACTTTGTAGTTTAGCCTGGCCTTGGACTATACAACCCAAGTTAGCCTTGAATTCATGGCAATCCTTCTGCCTCTGTCTTCCAAAAGCTGGGATTATAGACAGGAGCCACCACACCTACTGAAAAAATAACTCTTGAAAGCCTAGTATAAAAAGGCAGCTACTGTCTTCTGTTCCTAATCATTACAAGGAAAACCACAATGACAAAAACAAAAAAAAATCGTCCTATGGTTACTAAAAGGAACTTGGAATTAAATTAAGAGAATGCTGCTCTCCTGGGGTTTTAGCCAGCCTTTGAGCTCAGAGGTTCAAAAACAAAGTCAGTATGTTATGATTTAAAGATATTATGAAACCAAGAACCTTGTATCAGAAGATACTTCATAGGAGTATGAATTTCAAGATTACATTCACAATTGATTTTTCATTTTTTTTTTTTTCAGACACAGTCTCATTATGTAGTTCAGGCCAGCCTTGGACTACCTAGGCTATCTTTCAAACTCGGAGCAATCTCCTGACTAAACTTCCCGAACGCTGAGATTAGACATGTACTTCCATGTCCAACTGATTTTTCACTTTTAAGAACATAAAAATGTCATGAGCAAATAAAATCAAAATCAGTGCTTCTTCAAAAAACCTACTCTTTGTTAAAATTTTAATGGTCTAATTACTTTCAACACTCTACATATATTATACTGTTAAAAGGTACAACTTTCACAGATGTACAGATTAAATGGAAACTTAAATGCTTCATTAGTACTGTATAAATCAAATCTTACTATTTATGAAAAGAGGAATGGGGATCTATTTAAGACAAAGAACTCTTACAGTTTTCTATTGGATTGCATCATGTATTAGCCTAAAGATTAGAACTCTCAAGCTTGATTTACTACTTCATTCTGCAGTTATCACCACCAAACCAGTCAACTATATTCAACTACAAAGATCATTTGAGGTAGATTAACCCTGTCTCCCAATTATTATAAAGATAAAAGGTGGAGAAAAGACAAAGCAAAGGGAGATAAAAGACTAATGGGAACCTACCACTGAGGGCGCCAGCTCGTCCTTCCAGGGTTACTTGCCATGTAAAGGAATCTCCTCGGCTCTTTTCTGTTTCCAGATCTTTAGGAGATGCTGGGAAGACACACTTCCACAACAGCAGAACTCGAGCAATGTGATGACTGACAACTGCAGGACCTGTAAGTTATAGAAATCGTCCCTCACAAAATTCCCAAAGAAGTTACTCTTCAAATTCTATTATTAAACAGGAATTTTCCTCTTAAATACTATTAGCCAGACACGGTGGCACATTCCTTTATTCAAGAACTCTCAGAAGACTGAGTCAGGAGGATCTCAAGTTTGAGGCTAGCATAGGCCACATACCAAGATTTTACCTCAAAAAAATACCCAAGGGAACAAACAAAAACCCAAAACATTTTAATCTGCTACTGCAATAGTTTCTTTTCTTACCTTCTGATCACAAATGAATCTATCATCGAATGAATTACTATGCAAAAGTGCTGGAGAAAGGAGTAACAGGGAAAAAGGGTGAACTCTGGGCTCTGTAAACTCTTCTACTAATGCTGTGCTCCCTTTGAGATTCAGTTTATTATATATATAAAATAAAGCTGGTATCACCTGCACCATTTGTCTCCAAGCATTTGTCAGAACCACATAACAGCATGCCCTTTGCAATTCTGGGAAAATCTCTGAGATATCATATTAAGGGAAAATACAGTTGTTATAGTAACAAATAACATACTCCTGATCTTCAGAATAATGGTACTTTTTTTTGGTGCTGGGAATGAACCTAAGGCATCACACACGGTAAGTATACAGTCTGCTAATGCACTGGATCCTTAGCTACCAATGCTGACTTCTGACAGCAACATGTTTAGGTCAAGAATCAGATGTGGCCAGGCACATATCAGAAAACAAAATAAATGTAAAATCATTGAAAGTATCCATAATTAAGTTTCAAATTTCTTGTATTCTCAAGATATCTCACAAGATTAATAATGGATTAATTATGTCTTCCTAAAGATAATGTCATTTCAGAGGCATGTGAACTAAGTTACTAAATACGAGTATACTGTAATTGCAAGGTCAAACCCTGCATCTATCAAAGACAACATATTCCAACTTCACGAACCATCCACAGAAACACAAGACATAGAAGTATCTGTAGGTGAACCCATGTTATTTTATACAGCATCAAATAAACTGGGAAGCGTAACAAGAAAGGTTGCAAACTGCTGCAGTTTCAAGGAGCAGATCTGATGTGATTTACGTAAGTTTATATTGTATTAAAATAATGAAATTATAAATTGTGAAAGGAATGAAGAACAGATGAAGTATTAAGCCTGAAAGGCAAAAATTAAAGTATTCAAACTGTTAGCTAAAGTTTTCTTCAAAAATGAAATCAAGGCTCTCTGAAGAAATGAGTGATGCAAACCTGAGGCAATTAATGTACAATATAACACCTGAGATACTTATCACATAAAAATGGAAATGTCATCAAAGAATCTAGGTTCACGTCAAAAGGACATATGAACCAAGTTCCCAATGACTAAAGATGAGACAATTTGAGATTCAAAGAAATAATAATTACATTGGAGTTTATGGTACGTAAAAACTTCACTGATCCCTTTTGAAAGTTGCTAGAACTTTAAAATACCATAGTCTAAAAATAGGTAACAAGGGAAAAGAAAAATAAATAAGTCTCACAAAATATAACAAAAATACCTGTCAAAATTTTAAATCTTTGTGAAAGTGGGCTAAGAATGTAGTTTAGCAGTGCCACTGCTTGACGGCAAGTGCAAGGTCCTGAATTTGATCCCTAGTTCCAAATAAATAAATAAATGAAAAGGTATTTCTTGTAACCTTTAAATAGAATGACATGGGTTTCAAGGACTGTTATTAAAATATTGTATTTATTAAGCAGTTTATATCCACCTAAATTTACCAATATCATTAATATGGAAGGCATGGAAACACCTGTGAAACAGCAAATCAAAGCTTCCTACACACTTACACGCAAAAACCCTGCTACATTACAGCAGTAATACTGTGAAATTACAGTCTACGCAGGGAGCTAACAAACATTTTCTGTCAGAAATTATTTGAGTCTAAGAAAGTCATTCACTTGCAATTAGGTACTCAACCTTTCACTGTAATGCCTGATGATCACAGGCAAACTTTTCTAGACAATGAAATTTAACTTTCACATAATTCTTTTTTTAAATAATAGCAAAGTTTTATACTTATTAAAGGCATGAAATGAAACAGGCTCTGCACAGTGAGTTTGAGCCAAGTAAAAATAGGAAATAAGTGAGCTCTATAGAAAAGTGGACAATCGTGAGGGGACACAGTAGCTGACTTACGCATAAATTTTAAGTGATGAAATATTCTCCTTTTGCCTTTCTTGCAATTATTAAAAACATACAAGCCATTCTTGGCTCACAGACCTTGTAACATTCACAGTACGCTTTCAGCCCTGACCATCACTAAAACAGGTGTGCAAGCAGCGCTCCCCAGCCAATTCTTGGGATTTACTCTAATAGGTCCTGTGTACTAAACCCTCTGTGCTGTAGCACAGGACCTCTTAAAATAAAGACTTTGGGGTCAAGGATGTAGCTCAGTGGCGCTGCGCCTGCCCTGCAAGCTCTAAGTCCTTAGTTTGATCAACAATAGTGTAAAAAAAAAAAAAGAGAAAGTCTCAGTTTGGTTAAAAAAAAAGGAGCAAAGGGTCGGAGATTTAGCTCAGTGGTTCTGGTGCCTGTCATGCAAGTGCAAGGACCCGGGTTTGATCCCCCTGTAACCACATACAATACTGGGTGTGGAGACTTACGCCCAGCAGCAATAAGTACCACATACCACAGTGCTGGGTATTGTGGCTCACGTCTGTAATCCCAGCACTTGGGAGGCAGAGGCAGGAGGATTGCTATGAACTACAAAGCGAGACCCTGTCTCAAAAAAAAAAAAAAGTAGCAAACATAAAATCAGGTGGCAAGCCAGATTCTGCCTCTGGACTGAATGTCTTCTAGTACAATAAATTTATTTAATCATCTTAAAAAAATATTAAAGTGTTCCATTAATGATTATTTATTTTAAGATCTCTTTAGATCAAATTACTCCATAAACAGCAGGGTTCCTATTGACCAATTCCAAGCAGTTATTTCGTATTCCAGCACTAATTCATATAAAAAACACTTAAAATATAACTATGATAAAATAGTTAAAAATTAAGTTTTAGGATGTAAACAGCCATGACATTAAAGCAATTATTTATTTGCATTTTTGTTGGTGGTACTGGGAAAGCAATACTAGTGCACTCTACCACTGAGCTACATTCCTACCCCATTTAAAATGTTATTGTTTTGAGACAAGGTCTTACTAAGTTATCCAGGCTGGCCTTGAACTTATGACCTCCTGCCTTGACCCCTCCAGTAACTGAGATTATATATTGGGCTCAATTATAGATTTTTAATAACTACACTTTAAATGAGCTTTATCCTCTTGAGTGTTTTCCAGAGTTACCAATCTTAAAGTTAATGATAAAACTGTGTGTTAGCCTATGGTATGTTCTCTTGCCCATTCTTACACTGTGGAAGTGTTGTTTCTGTATATAGAGGCGAAAGATTTTTGAAAGTGTTTGGAAATATTCAAGTCACTATAAACCTGACCTCCTTAAGACTTATAAACTCATCTGCAAGAGAAATAAAAGTCATATGAGATATCCAAAAATATTTTTTAGTAATAAAGTAGGTAAATGTTGGTACCAGAAATCAAACTCAGGACTTTGCACTTGCCTGGCAGGTGTGGCACCACTGAGTGAAATCTCTGGCCCTCATTTTTCTGTTTTTAGAGACAGGGTCTTATCATGGTGTACAGGTTGGCCTTGAACTTCTGGGCTTAAGTGATCTTCCGGCCTTAGCCTCTTGAGTAGCTACAACTATCTGTCTGTGCTAGACATTATGACAGTAAATGTCCGTCTTTTTTTTTTTTTTTAAATTGAGACAGGGTCTTGCTTTATAGTTTAGGCTGGCCTTGAACTCACAGCAATCCTCCTGCCTGCCTCTGCCTCCCAAGTGCTGGGATTACAAATGTGAACCATTAGGCCCAGCACTGTGATATATTGTTACAGGGGTTCGTACTCGAGACCTTGCACTTGCCAAGCAGATGCCAGAATCATTTACCTAAATCCCATCCTGGTAAATGTCTTCTCAAGGTGACCACTAGGTGGAAGATATTCGTGTGCCTACTTAAACTGACACACATTGAAATTAATCTCCACAAATAATATACACTAATCATTCTGCTCAGACAACAAAGTATTTCATAATTTTATCAACCTTCTATAGGATTATTACCTAATGTCATAAGAGCAGCAATCAACAACCATCCAGCTTGTGTGCGGTGAGCTGAAAGGCGACTGTTTTGAGCAGCAGAACACAGCAAATCCTCTGCTATTACCATAATAATCTGTTTATGTATGGAGAACAAGGCAAAAAAATTAGTTTATAATTTAGTAGATGAATAACAGCAACTAATTATAAGCTCTTGAAAAACTAACTCTTACATATAACAAAGCAATCATGTAGACTACAAGATAAAACAAAGCATACACGAAAAGTATAAAAATACTAAATTTTCAAGATTTAAGCGTGGCATTTTAGAGCCTATCAGCAACTCTATAATTTCATGTCGTGCATAAGTGACAATATCGTAAGACTTTAAGCACAGCTGCATACATTTTGTGACTACAAAATGTCTACAAAATGTCTCACTACATAATCCAGGCTCATGGAGCTCATCTTGGTTCAGCCTCCTGAGTGCTAGCCTTATACGCATACGCCATCA
This sequence comes from Petromus typicus, assembly GCA_004026965.1. Lineage (NCBI taxonomy): Eukaryota > Metazoa > Chordata > Mammalia > Rodentia > Petromuridae > Petromus > Petromus typicus. Next base: position 1,391 of record PVIR01028927.1, on the reverse strand, counting down.
CGTCTGGACTTTGTCTATAAAAATTTAACTTACATCTAGTATTAAGCAACATCTTGGGTCAGTAATTACTATGATTTTTAATCAGTAATTCACAGAAAAGTTTCTTTCATACATTAATCCTCCTTTTTATTTAAGACATGGTCTCATTATATAACTCAGACTGGCCCTGAACTTGCTAGGTAGCCCAGGGTGGCTTTGAAGTTGTGATCCTCCAGCCTGCAGCCTCCTTAGTGTTGGGATTACAGGCATGCTCTTTTTAAAATTTGATATACAGCTTGTGATAATTCAGTAGCAGTTATACTACCATAAGTGAAAGCAGTCAAATGTCTTGTTTCAGAGAAGAGTGAAATTCATTAAAATGTCCTAGTAAAAAAAAGTCTAAAAAACAAGAGAACCAGTTACAATATACCTGAGAAACTTGTATTACCAACCACCATGCAGCCAAGTATTAACCGTTGGACATAAGCTTCATAAAGAGGAAGACTAGCGCATTTTACACTACTCATAATGGGACCGTGGTTCGTATGTTTTGCTGCTGGGTAGTTTGAACCATTGGTTGCATATGCATGACTTTGGGTGGCTTTTTAATAATTTTATTAGTAAAAGGGTTGATAAAAGTGATAAGATTCATTTGTACCACCAGCAGTTCAAACTGCCCAAGTGGAACAGTCATACATGTTTAAGTCAGGATTCAAGCCAGGGAAACAAGATAAAAATCTAATTTATTACAAATTTAGGACTACCTGCAGGATATATATAGAGAGTTGATGGATAGCACTAAAAAAAAAGGACAAAATTATTTTAATCAAATAAGGACAAGTGAATATTAGTTTCAAATACAATGTTAAGAAGAGATTCTTATCTGAATTAATGAGATGTGTAAATAAGTTTAATTAAATATATGTAATGAATATTCTTTTTTTTTTTGAGACAGGGTCTCGGTTTGTAGTTCAGGCTGTCCCTGAGCTCAGCCTCAAACTCACATCACAGCATCCTCCTGTCTCTGCTTCCTGAGTGCCGGGATTATAGGTGTGAGCCACCACGCCCAGCACTGTGGTATGTGGTACTGATTGCTGCTGGGTGTGAGTCTCCACACTCAGTATTGTTTGTGGTTACCAGGGATCGAACCTGGGTCCTTGTGCTTGCAAGACAGGCGCCGGAACCACTGAGCTAAATCCCTGGCCCTGTAATGAATATTCTTTAACAAAATATAATGTGGTAATATAGAATTTAACTAAAATAATAAATTTAAATGAGTAAATGTGCTAGGGAGTATGACAGTAAATAAAGGTAGAAACCACTTTATTCCAATGACCTGACTATGCTTAAATATTTTTGGAATTGTTGACATTATAAAATCGGCTTTTAAAGAACTCACGCTGTGGAGGACA